>JARCZZ010022308.1:15018-31811 GCA_030323915.1 Brotogeris chrysoptera
TGAAAAATTAATGTGATGGCAGAAAAATAAAACCAAGATCCCTTCGTTAAGGTAATATGCTAGTGTTGGCGTATGGTGCAGAAGTGCACAGCTTGAAGGTCACTGTGAGCATCGGTTACAGCCCAGCACAGTCCAGGCATGCGAGCCACCCTCTGCCAGGCTGCAGACACAGGAGGGCTCAGTTCAGTTTATTCATGAGAGCAGCAAGCACCAGTCATCACTAAAGACTAATTAATCAGTGTTAATTAATCAACCTCAGTTAAGAGGCTGATTGAAAGTTTGAATGTAAAATTAGTTAAAAATTCAGGTATTTCTTGTTCTGTTGTTTGAAAAAGCATCTGGGTAGTAAGTAGTTGTGGGGAAGCTGCATGGTGAGGTGGGAGAAGGAAACATGATGATCCTGTCTTCCTTTGCCTACAGCTTTTGCTTTAGAATAATTATAATTATTTGTATGTGGGATGTCTCCTTTCTTTTGATAGGCTGTTTCCCAGAAAGGCTGTCTGTATCTAGCTCGTTTTTATGTATGAGATGATACCATAATTTTCCTTAAAGTTTCAAATTGACTGTACAAATATTTCTCCAAACTAGTCCTTAATAATATGTAAAAGATACTCAGGGTGTGGGTGCTGTATTTTTCTGGATGGATTTTCTTTTTTGTCACTGAAGATTAGTTGATTTATTTATTTACAGGAATGGGGTTGTGCTTTCACATGCCTGGTAGTCGAATCTAAATAAAAAATAGAACAAGTTGGTTAGAATTAGTCTAATATACATGTTCTTCAAATACTTTCAATAGCTATAAAAGTGTTTGCCAAACCTTTTCTACCTGCAAAATCTCACGGAGAATCTAACGCTGTACTCTGTAATCCTGACGTAAATCTCACAAGAATAGTCATCGAGATTACAACCAAAAGCAGCAAGAAAACAAATCTGGGGGATTTAATCATCTTGGAAAAGAACTGGATATAAATTTAAGTCCAGATAGCGATAAAACCTCTCAGTGGAGCATAGAGAAAACTGTAGGTTATTTTTTTTCTTTCATTTGTTTGTTTGTTTGGACTGATGCCCACATCCTAAAAGTTGGCTTTTGCTATTTTGTGTTATAGCTGTTATTTCTCGAAACCAAGAAGGACCTGGAGAGATGGGAAAGGCTGTGCTCATTCCAAAGGATGACCAGGAGAAGATGAAAGAACTGTTTAAAATCAACCAGTTTAACCTTATGGCCAGTGACTTGATTGCCCTGAACCGGAGTTTGCCCGATGTGAGACTGGATGGGTGAGTCCCTGGGGGATGGCGTGTCTTGGTGCCATCTGCTGAGCCCACCTCCAGCCTTCCTCCAAGGCACAAAAGTTGTCTTGAGGTTAATTAATGGCTGTTATTAGCAGTGGTTGTCTAAGCAAAAGGAGGGGAGATTTAATTAGATATAAAGAAGAAGCTCTTCACTGTGAGGGTGGTGAGGCACTGGCACAGGTTGCCCAGAGAAGCTGTGGCTGCCCCATCCCAAGGTCCGTTCAAGACCAGGTTGGTCGGGGCATTGAGCAACTTGGTTTAGTGGAAGGTGTCCCTGCCAGTGGCAGGGGGCGTGGAACTCTGTAGTCTTTATGTTCCCTTCCAACCCAAACGATTCTAGGATTCTATGATTCTAAGGAACCTGTTGGAGAATGCAATAGGTTTTACTGGTTCTAGATCTAGCTTCTAATGCAAGCTTTCTTAGGGAGAAAGTTCCTGCACCACAAGTATTAGTATCTTGTGCAGTTTATTTTGTGAACGGCTAAAGAATTGTCAACTAGAGCTATTGGTTTGCATTGCAACACAAGACAAAATGCCCTCTGGTGTGTCTTACCACCTGGAGTAATTTAAATATTTTTTTTCTTCAGGGAAAACTTTTTTTTCCTATAATTTTAAAAAGATACGAACATAAATGTCTAGTTTATAAATGTTCACAACTGTGCTGTCAGCGTTAAAAGATGGGCATTTACTGCTGATAAAGAGAAAATGCTACGAATACCGAAACTACCTGCAGGATGTTGTTTTCTTCTAGCTTTATCAATAGACATTTCTGGAATAATCAGAAGTTTGTAGAACATCTTTCAAAACATTTTGCAGCAGTATGAATGCTGAAGGGGGGTTTGTGGTTGGGGTTTTCTATGGGGAGAGGGTGTTGTTTTTAAGTCTAGTAACTTCTATTATTTTTTGTGTGAAGGCTGATGTTTGTGTGGTGGCTTTGCGACTGTGGCATAGCTTGGGGCTGGAGAAGGGGGAGGAGGGAGTGTTTCACTAAGTCCACTGATTTTTTTTTTTTAATGGAATTTACAGATCAGATTTTGCAGTGCCAGCAGTGGGCTTGTGTTTGCACATGTATGTGATGTGGAAGTCCAAATAAACGTGTTTATTTTCATTTAAATGGGGATTCCGATGGCTATCAATGACCCTGGAACAAGTCACAGTACTTTAAAAATACAAAAAGTCTAGCTCTCTCACATACGTTGTTTTCAGCCAGAGAATTTCCTCTTGTCTCTCAGGAGCAGCGTTAAGCTACCTGATGGAATCGGCTATCAAGCAATTTTATTTAACCTGAAATTTTTGCGTAGAGGATTATCTAAACTTTAGGAAGTAAATTGTTAGAGGTGGGATTTTTTCCCCCCCACTTAAATTTCAATCAACATCAGGTTTCTATAAAATTTATCTTTTTTCCAGTTCATTTTTTTTTCCTATTCTCCTTCACCTGCATAAACGGTCTGATTTATAGGTACTGTAGCTTGTAACAAAAATTCAGACAAATATAAGCGAAGCTGAATATATACAAGTGGTCAGGTCTTCTAAAATCTCCCATTACTTTTGCTTTTTAACCTGAATTGTCACTTACCGGAAATTTTACTGCTTATGCTTTGTTTATGATCAAATTCTTCAGGTTTCCGTGAAATTGAAAATCGAATACTTTGCTTGCTGGAGCTTATTTGTAAATGTCTGCAAATAAAAGAAGCAAAAGCATTACTTTACCAACAAACCGTGTTCACAAGCAGCAGAGGTGATGCTTCCGCATAACATGATCATTTGTAATTCAGTCCATTCTGGACAGCATCCTCCTTTCCCCTATTGGAAAGGAGCTGTTGGAAACAGTGCGTGCTGAAGGAACCTGTGAGATTATCAACTTCATGGACAGTTCTGATCAGTCTGAGGGAGATGAGCCATTTAACACCGAGAGAAATCTGTCTGCATGCATTTTCTTGATGAAAAGGAGTATATTGTATACTTTACTGAAAGGACAGAATCGTCACAGAATCATCGTAGAATCATCATAGAATGGCAGGGTTGGAAGGGACCTTAAAGATCAGGATCAGCCCCGAGGAGCTCTGTGTTGGTGCTCAGATGTTGGCAGGTTGTGCAAAACCTGGGAAAGGGCCAGGCTGTCCTTCATTTCTGTAATGGTGCCGGGGGATTAAAGGAATGAAGGGCATTTATACAGGACTAATTAACTTCTGACATGACTTGACCTTTGTGTTGTACCTATCTCATGTCAACATTTTGCTGCGTGTAAGTGATGTTTTTGCATCTCTCAGAGTGTTTGCCATGCTGTTAAGTTGCAGTCTCTGTTCCAGCTGGTGCAAGCTGAGAAGGGTTCCTGTGCATCAGGGCTGTGCAGGGCTTGCATCCACTGGCAGCAGTCCTGAGCACAGTTTCTTCTCTCTGTCTTGCACCAGGGGGCCCTGATGAATGCAGCAACTCCCAGTCCTTGACTGGTTTAATACTGAGATGTTGGAAAAGCAGCTGAATGCGTTTTTCTCCATAATTTCTTCTTGCTCCCAGTGGTGTTAAGTGTAGGCTTAAAGCAGAAAATCGTATGTCTTCAATGAAAATAAAACCTCAGCTTTCCCATTATTCCTGTGTTTAGAAGGTTTTGTGAATTCCAACTGTGGTTTGACCCTAAATGCAAAATATCATCTCCTGTTGAGTTTCCCTACTACCTTTGTATTTCTATGAGAATTATTTAAATTCGTGTGTTATAATATGATGTCCATTTTGCAAATGAATACCTACAAATATACATAAGAATTCTGATGAGAAACAAACAGCCCAAGAAAAGAAGAGTCTTGGTGTAATTTGTCATTCTACTCATTGACTCTTCAGTTATGCTACAGTACAATTATTGGCAAAGCTGGTGGGGAGAGTGCTGTGAAAGAGATGTAGTACACTGTCAAGGTAGCTTTCTCATTGTTATGGGTTATATATGTATATTTTATATCTCTATATAGTATGCATTATACATTTTTCTATATATTATTTTTCTATATATTATATAATCTATATAAAAATGTATACACATATATACTTATATATAAAGTTATATATATGTGTGTGTGAATCAGTCCATTCCCATTTGTTCCTTTTCTGGCCACCTTTATTCCTTCTCCCTCTTTGTTCCTTGCTGCCTTTTTTCCTCATGCAGGTAATTTTCTCCTGTTTTCGTGTTGTAGGTGTGCAGGTTTCTCTTGCCTTGCCAAGGCTGCTGCTGCTGCCTGCACAGCAGTTCAGATGTACTTCTGGGAGTTAGTCTTCAGTGTTCAAACTTGAAGATCAAAGATGCTTGTCAGTCCTTCTTGCTGCCCTCCAGAGCATGGTACTCTATCCCCCAGTGGCAGATAGTAGCAGGGCTCTCACTGGGATCGTTGCTGCTGTTGTGCCTCCAAATGATCAAAGCAGTGCTGTGGTGAATGAAGGGAGGGTAGGTGTCATAAGAGTCTACATAATAAACACATATTTCAGTGGAAAAAATATTTGAGGGAGTCTTTTTTTTTTTCTTTTCCTCACATTAGCAGATGAAGAAAAACCTGAAACTTTTTTGACTCTGCTTCTGATGAAATTTTATGACTGTGAGCTAATTCTGGGTTTACACGGCAACCACAGCACCATCACGAGCTACACTGCAACCGCAGTACTTTTATTTGTAAAATGGAGATCTTTTTCCAGAAAGAAAAATGTTAGATTTCTTAAAAATAGTTGTATTTTCAGTTGCAGGCAGGCAAGGAAAGCTGTGTTGGTTGCTGGCTGATGAGAAATTCCCTTTACAGCATTGTGCAATAAGGTGTCTGTCTCTTGTCAAGTTCTTCCAAATAGGAAGGTTTAGGAATAGACCTAATGGGAAGTCCTGACCTCCAGGGAGTCACTGGAAGTTTACTCTGACTTCCATAGGAACAATGTGTCTCATCGGGAAACCACAACCCCCCCTCCCATGTGCTGTAACAAAGCGCTATGACTGAGTCCTAATGCCACTGTCACACTAACAGTCTCACTTCCATTCTGTTGCGTGTAGTGTTATCTACCAAGGAATGTCCCTTGATTACCTGAGTTGGTAATGGGCAACTTGAAGATTTTAATCAGTGTCAGGTCTAATTTGAAATAGCTATTGATTCAACCTCAAACTCAATTTAATTTAACATAGAGATGTTTAATTTTATTTCTGGGTATTTTCTCTGGCAAGGGAAGAAATTCATCTTCAATCTTTTCTGGATGAGTGAGGTTGCAAGTGCAATTCTGCAAATTGCTAAACCGTAATAATTGGATTTTCTTACCTAAATTTAGGTTGAAGTTAACTATTGCATTGTATTTGTGTGTTTATATGTGCTTAGGAGCATACATTTTTGATCAGAAGCAAACTCTCATTACAATTTTCTAAGTAGTAATCTTAAACTTGGTGCTATAGTTTTGTGTTGGCTTCTTCAAAGCAAAAACCTTGGCAGGTTGTCTTGGGGTGCCGGAAGAAGCCTCTGAAGAAGTGGTGTAGAAGTATAATCGCTCCCTGTGAAAATCGCCTTTATAAAATGTCTGTGAAAATTCTTTAGTGCCTCAAACTCTGTGTTACAGAGCAACTTTGATTACATATATATATATATATTCTTTTTTTGTGAGACCACTATTTATTCTTTATGCAATTTAGCCCTGAAAAGGGGGAGGATAAATTGTTTTACTTTGCGCTGTTCACATCTAATCCATTTGTCTTGCACTAGAAAGTGTGGTATTAGAGTTTTCTCCACCTATGAGTCATGGTGGATGAAAGTGTGTAGGAGGTCCTTTGTTGTCAGGTTTATCTGCTTACAGCTTCGTACAATTAAAAGCTAATCTATTTTTTAAGGTTTTGCTGTGTATATACAGTTACGCATAAAGAATCTGTAAACCACTCATAAGCAAGTAAACTCAGGGAAAAATGAGTAATTAGTTTAGGCTAGAAAATGCTTTGAAATGACAGTTTAGAAATTATTCTGCCTCGTTTGAGGGGGGTGAAGGAAAATTCTCCCAGTGTGACTGCCAGTAGGGAGAGAAAGTATATGCAGGTAATCTATATAATATCAAAGCCAATTCCCAATGTGTAAATTAGCTAAACACTGTTAAGATTAAAAAAGGTAATTCTCCAGCAATGAGAAAAAACTGTTTGAGTCAACAGATGGCTTCTAAACTGGATTTGTGAGTCTTTCATCTGTACTTTCATGTGACAAAAGGAACAATTAGAATTTGTTGCCATTTCCCTTCTGCTGCTGTTTCTCTCATAGGAGCTGGGCTTAGATTCTGTCCTTGCTTCAGCTCTGGTGCCGTTGTGCCGTCTGGAGCAGGAGCAGAACCTGCCCTAGGAGCATGCCCCAGTTCCCATTAGCTTAGTGAAGCTCAGGAAAGGAGGGGGGTCACATTTCCAGATAAACATAAGCTGGCATTTGCAAAATGTGTCCTCACTGTAGAGCACCTTGGTATATTTTGGGAAATTCCACTTGGAATATCTTCTGTAACCATTTGGTAGCTGGTGTCTCTAAATGCAGCTGTCATGAACTGAAATAATATACTAGGTTTCTTATTCATTGCTATTGTGCCCATGTGCCCTGGAATCATAGATTCCCAGAATGGTTTGTGTTGAAAGGGACCTTAAAGATCCTCTAGTTTCAACCCCCCTGCCATAGGTACCCACAACTTCTCTGGGCAACCTTTTTCAGTGTCTTACCACCCTTAATGGTAAAGAGTTTTTTCCTAATACCTAGGCTGAATCTACCCTCTTGTCCTATCACTACATGCCCAGTATAAAGCCCATCTTCAGAGTACCTTGCCTCTTTCCCATTGTATCTTCTCTCAGGGAATCCGTAGGACAGCTATCATGTGGCTTTTCCCCCAGGCCTTTGAAAGTGGGGGGATGGTAACTGGTCTTAACTGCAGGTTTTGATTTGTACAGCTTGCTTGCCTTTCAAAAATGTATGGGGATTTCACATTTTAAAGCATGTCAATGTTATCCACATTGCGAGGATAAGCGTGTTCCTAGTTTTCCCATAAATACCCTAAATAATGTAACAATGACACATTAAACTTGCAGGTACTTAGTCCTCATGTGGTATGCGCTTTAGGAATGTACATAGTGTTTAAACAGAAAGAATGCATATTTGGGGTAGATTGATCTTCTATCAGTTCTGCTTTTCCTTCAGCAGCTTATCCCAGGACTGGCCTGCTATGTGCACGCAGGCTGATCCTGACCCTCCCTGGCAGCAGAGCCCACCCTGTCCGGTGCCTGTAATTCAATTTTCTGATTTGATAGCGCAAGCCTGTTCAAGCATGAAATTGCTTCCTTCATATAAAGCTGTCCCCTTGAGCAAGTCAAGGCTCAGGAATGGATGGTTACTGGGATCGCTGCTGTTGGCCCTACCAGTTGTTGTGAGGAACAGAGTTCAGGTTTTATATGTGTCTGTAAGAGAAATGTTGGAATGAGTCTCTAGATTCAGTTGAGAACCTGCAAAACTATATTCAGCAGCAAGAACATCTAATAATATTTTCTTTACTAAAATAAGAGTCCTTACTGATTAAACCATGTTACACTTTTCTCTTTTTTAAAGTGAGACAAAGAGATGCCATCTCAGCCTCTTAGATAATGCTTCTATAGCCAGATCATAGAATCCTAGACTGGTTGGGTTTGGAAGCGATCTTAAAGCTCGCCTAGTTCCAAGCCCCCTGCCACGGGCAGGGATACCTTTCACTAGATAGGGTTGCTCAAAACCCATTCCGTCCTGGCCTTGAACACTGCCAGGGATGAGGCAGCCACAGTTTCTCTGGGCAACCTGTGCCAGTGCCTCACAACCCTCCTAGTGAATAGATTATAAATGTAAGCTCAACCAGCCATTGGAACAATCTCCCCAGGAAAGTGGTGGACTCTCAGACATTGGACACTTTGAAGATCTGGCTGGACAGGGTGCTGGGACATGTAGTCTATGTCATACTTTGCCAGGTTGGGCCAGATGATCCTTGAGGTCCCTTCTAACCTGGGATTCTGTGATTCTGTGACAAGTGCATTTTTGCAGGCAGCTGAGCGCTGAACAGTCAAAGCAATAAAGATCCTTGGTTCAGCTTTTATCAGCAGGTACATAGGTAGCTTTGTCATATGCAGGGTATTTTTAAGCAAAACCACAGACCTGTGAAAAGCATCTGTCCGAGGTCATCCTGGCACTGCCACAGAAGCTTTGGTTGCCACCCGGAAGGACTAGTCCTCTCTACACTGTGTTATTTGTTTTTAATGGGATCAAAGAATCGTTTAGGTTGGAAAACACCTTTAAGATCATTGATCTTAAAATGGAGTTTAGGGTTGAAAAACCAGAGGAAGAGTTGATATTCAAAGCTTTGTCAGCTTCAGATAGCTGAAGGTGTGAACGAAGGGTCTATTCTGCTACAAAGTGCAAACCTGTTTATACTCTGTAATGAAACCCCAGAGAACAATTTTCATGAGGTATTTTCGCATCCGTCATCTGCTGGATATAAAAATTGGTTAGGTACAGAGTATTTTGAAGCAATAAAATTTAGTAAGGCCACGTTGATGCAATTCCAGCACAGTCTAGTTCCTGTAAGTGAAATAAATTCCTGTTCAATTATTTTCTATTTACCTTCCACTTGGATAAATTTCAGTGTAAAGTATGAGATGGTAGAACTGAAATGAATTTCATACAGCAGAGTTAAAGCTATGTATAATGAAATCATCATAAAATCACAGAATGTTTTGGGTTGGAAAAGACCTTAAAGATCATCTAATTTTAAGCCTCCTGACACTGGCAGGGACATCTACTAAACCAGGGTGCTCAGAGCCCCGTCCAACCTGGCCTTGAACGCTTCCAGGGATGGGGCAGCCGCAGCTTCTCTGGGCAACCTGTACCAGTGTCTCACCGCCCTCAAGGGAAGAACTTCTTCCTGATACCCAATCTAGATCTTGCCTCTGTCAGTTTAAAGCCATTCCCCATTATCCCATCCCTAATGCCCCTGTAAAGTGCCCCTCTCCAGCCCCTTTAGGTAGTGGAAGCTGCTCTAAGGTCTTCCTGGAGCCTTCTCTTCTCCAGTCTGAACAAGCTCATTTCTCCTAGCCTGTCTCCATAGGATAGGCACCCCAGCCCTCTGCTGCAGCAGAACGTGCTGCAGCAATGTGTTATTTCTGCAGAGAAATGCATTATTTCTCTGAATGGGAAAGGTTGCTGTCCATAGAGCTCCTGGACATGGACTCTTCTGCAGCTCCTTCAGAACCTAGAATTGTGTGTGGCTGTGGCAGAGGGACAACATAACACATCAAGCTTTAATCCTATTCTGGCAGGGCATGCAAACATTTGGGCAGTCTTTTCAGCTGTTCATAATACTGTACCATGCATTTCATTTTCACACTATCAGTTTCCTTAAGTAACTCACAGATTTTATTTAAAGTAGACAGGAGGATACTATTTCAGGCTATAGGATTTCACATAGTACCAGAGTTATCACTTACTCTAGAAATAACTTACTGCTTACTGAGGGTGGTTAGCTTATAGTTCAATGTGTGACTTTTTTTAGAAAGCAAACCCAGAACCCAAGGAGGAGCAGTGGTGATCCGCACATAGCACGGTTAACAGATTTTTGAAGTCTGAGTTTCTGAGAATGGAAGTATTCTCTAAATGTGGGGTTTCTATGAAAGTGCTGGCCAGAGGCCTGGCTTTGGAGGCGTCTACAGGATGCTCTGAAAGTTCTGATGGCTGGAGTTGTGCCAGTGCGGCATTTGGCTTCTTGTGCAGTACCTGGTGTTTCAAAACCACTTTAGCAAAGAGAGGTGGGGGTTGTGATTGCCATTCTTTATGGAGGGAAACCAGAAATGGTCTTATGCTGATCATTGAATAAGCAGTTGTTTTGCTGGAATATTTTTTTTAAATTCAGTGCAGCATTTCTTATGCTCTTAAATCCCGCTCAAGATTAGTCAAGGATGGAAGTACTTGGAAGTATTTCTGTGGATACCAGCACTATCCCGCTGGACTAATGCAATATACAAGTGTGCTCTTAAAAGCCAGGTATAGCAGAGCACAAGTTACATTTGTTATGTGCCATTAGCACAGAATAAACCAGCATGATATGCGTTGGCATGTAATCAGTATGCATTGATATGGTTTGATATCTTGTGAGGTATTGCAATAGGATGGTGGCATGCTTCAGGTCTAGAGGGAGATAAAGAAATGTGCCTGGGGGGCAGCTTTGCTGATGCATAGAGAAAATCTCTTAACCTAAAGGATTTTCAGGCACTGGAACAGGCTGCCTAGGGATGTGGTGGAGTCACCATCCCTGGAGGGATTTAAAGACAACTTGGTGTGGTACTTGGGGACGTGGTTTAGTGGTGGGCTTGGCAGGACTAGGTTAATGGTTGGACTTGATCTTTAAAGTTCTTTTCCAGCCTAAATGATTTGGTTACCCATCTCTACTATGGTGAGTAGTAAGTGCGCACCAAGGCTGTGCATGCTGACTTGCTCTCAGGAGGTGCTAACATGGGGGACGATGAGAAATAGCAGATTGTAGGCTTTGTACATTTCATAATAACAAGAGATATGCCTGAATTTCAGCTCTGGCGCTACAAAGTTATGGGATGATGCTGGAGAAAGATGTGGGGTAATGAGCACAAGTTACAGCTGGGGATATTCCAGTTAGGCACAAGGGGAAAATTTTTCATAATGAGAACCACCAGCCATTGTAATAATCTCCCCAGAGAAGTGGTGGACTCCCCAGCATTGTAAACATTTAAGGTCAGCTGGGCTGATGTAGTCTAGGTCTGGGCTATCTAGTCTAGGTCATGTTTTGCTTAGAAAGGTTGGACCAGAGGATCCTTGAGGTCCCTTCTAACCTGGTGTTCTGCGATTCTGTGAAATGCTGTGGATAAACGCACAGATAGATGCCCAAGATGCTGATATTGGGGAGTGGTGCTGATGGGAAATCTCTCAGGCTGTCACTGAGCATTTCTAGAGGGCATCCAGCTCAGGAACTATTAGACCTCTGGAGAAAAGCTCCCTGAGACAGGAGGGCATGCTGCTGCATGGGGGCAGAGCATTGCAGAGTCCCAGGGGCAGCTTCTTTACTGAGCCTTGAGCTGTGGCTTTTCATGTAGCAGTTGCTGTGGGATGCCTTGGGGCCTTTTGAAAGGGAATGGTCCTTTTCTTGAACAGGCAGTCGAGGTCTTTCAAAGGCTTCATTGCAGTGGGAGCAATGTGCTACAGAAAACATACCTGTTCAAAGCAGCTAAGCCACACCAGCCATCCTCTGTGAGGTTTAAACACCAAATAACCTAGAAGTAGTCTATCATGATAAGCAGTTTAATGGTGTATCTTGCAATCTGTTTATATTGGGAAGGTGGTGGGAGGAGAAAGAAAGATGAAGGATGGTGACAGGCAATTCCTGATGGTGCGATAGGGACTACCCTTGTCCAGTCTCTGTTTATCTGAAGCTGTTAAATCCTTTCAGGTCATCCTTTCAATTGCTTTTCAGAGAATGCTTCTGCGGTGCTAATCAATATCATGAACATTTGAGGGCTTTTGACAGTATTGCATAGCTGAGCTTTGTTGTTGGAGTGCTTTATTGCTGGGACAGCTTTCAAAATGAAATCCACGAGTTCAGATGCTTTGCGGCATTGTTAAGGCTGTCCAACATCTGCCACTTCCTCATTCCCACTGAAGGTGCTTTCACTTGCTGTTGTTGGCATGGTCCAATATTTAAAAATACTGGCGCTGAAGTTGTCCCATAAATACTTGAGTTTTCCTGAGCTCATTTGAGAACTGATAAACGTTTTCCTACGAATTGGCACGTGAGATCTTTTTCCAAATAAGAACACATTTAAACGTATGGGGTTGTTTTAGTACCTGTGGTAAGCTATTTAAAGGTGAGCTCCTCCGTTTTGTGTAAAATTATTCCTGAGCGTTCTTCAAAAATAACCTGTGTGGATGTGATACTAAATTAAGGTAGTAAAAGAACTGCAAGGCATGAAGTTCATTGTAAGGTAACCACACCTATGAAAAGATGAATTTATTGATTTAATTTGCTTTACAGCATCTGATGTTTTGGCAGTTTGCTTAACTGCAGTGTTTCCACTTTTAAGAGGCAATTTTGCAGAGGATCTTGCTGCATAATGATAAATTCATTGCTTTGGCTTACACCACTGTTTTGTATGGGTCTTTGTGTGCATTACTATGAAATTACGATTGAGTTTTTCACATGCTTTGACACTGCTTGCAGCTTTTTTGACCTTGTACTGTGTCCAAGCACTATGGGGTGTAGATTCAAGGGGTAGTGATTGTATCAGATCCACGGGTCAGCTGTGGTTGCATTAGCTGCTGTTAGTCAGTAGTGCTCAGGAAATGCGATGCACTAAGGTCACTGCTGTGGTGAAGTGCAAACCGATAGAAGTAGGTGCGTATCCTGCTCCTTTTTGGTGCTGACGGACAACTTGTGGGGTGTCAACAGCTTTTCCAAATCACCTCCCGATGTGGTATTCAGGTTACAGCTGAGAATCAATGAGGTGTTAGATAATACTTAAGACAATCATGTTAGCTGGAAAGAAATACAGCAGCAGGTTGTGATATGACATAGCAGGAATTTAAACTGGTCCAATTTTAAAATGGAGGAATTCAACAGTGAAAGAGACAGGAACTAAGAAGCAAAACTGAAATAAGTGCAAAAAGAGAAATGACATGTCAGTAGGGCAAAGAAGAAGTGAGGAGCTTGCTTACGTTTCTTTCAGATGTGATCTTTCTACTGCACGTATTAGTGGTTTGTACAATCATTGATACTTTATAATGCTGGAAATCATGACTCCAGTGCAACCTGGTATTGCATCAGTATATACAAGAACATTAATTCATTATTAATAGTGAATACCCTTCGGGGAGGAGAGAGACCTTGCTAACCCAAAGAGAAGCTAAGGTTTCGTATGTGCATATATGTAGGTTTTTATGTATATATAGATAAATAAAACTATGTATAGACATGTTTAGATAAATATATGTAAACTTATGTATGTTAGATACCTGAATAAATATACTGCTGATGCACATGTAATATTAATCAGAACATAAATATGAATTAAAGCAGAGGCAGAGATGCAGTGTATGACAAATCAGGAGTTTAAGTTAGAACTGAGAATTCTGTCATCCTTCACTTCTGCCACCCTGATGACTGAAGGCTGCAGCATGCACTATTGGTGGTTTCTCAGTCTCTCTGTGCCTGAAATTTGGGATCCCCTCTCAGTATCCTGACCAACAACTCCCTCATTTTCTCTGAGTCCCAGGCTGTTTCATGTGCCCTTTATCCTAGCTTGGCTGTGAACCTTCTCTACAGCACACCTGCCTTGCCTCGCTGCATGTGGTAGTGGAGCACATTGTTCTGCCTTTTGGAGAGTGCTTCACAGCAAAAGCATTGGTCCCACACCGGCTGGTTTCTAGTGCTCTCTTTGCACTAAAGTGTACAGTAAATGTAGTCAGGTAGAGGAATCACACCAATGACCTGTGTTACCAGTCCTTTCTTTCTGGGTGTTGATCTTTTGTATTTTCACTGAAGTAAAGCAAGAAAAGGTAATGACTAAATAATCGTGAGAATCCCTCAAATCATATAAACTACAACTATTTAACACAGTTCCATGTGCTCCCAAATCTATCATATAAAAATACTACATCAGAAATGGTATATTTACAGGGGAGACCTTTTCGTTCTCTACAACTGCCTGAAAGGTTTTATTGGGTATTATTAAAAATGGCTTCACTGAAAGGGTTGTCCAGCACTGGAACAGCCTGCCCAGGAAAGTGGTGGAGTCACCCTCCCTGGGGGTTCTTAAGAGACATGGAGGCATGGCGCTTAGAGATGTGTTTTAGTGGCGGGCTCGTCAGTGCTCGGTTAACTGTTGGACTCCATGATCTTAAAGGTATTTTCCAGCCTAAATTATTCTGTATAGTAGTTATAGTGTTGTTTTTTTTCCTCCAAATATTTTGCTTTCATGCGTGATATTTTGGCTTGAGTTGCTTCCATGACAGCTTCTACACAGTTCTGGAAGGGATAAAATCACAGTGCAATCCTTCACGCTAACATAATTTGCACACAGCCAGTGGAAAGGGTGGTAAATAGGTAGAGTATCACTCTGTTTCCATGTTATTGATCTTGGAAGATGTGTTTTTCCCACATTTAAGCAGCTGTATTTACTTCATGTGCATTCATAAAGTAACATCTGATGACGGCATGAGCAAGCCCAGTTTTTCTGGGGATGTATTTCCAATGTATGTTGAACAATCAGTATGCATTGTAAATAGCGCAGGGGTGGGGGAGAGGGAGTCCTTGTGTTTGATAGCATGTGAGTAGCAGATGACTTATTTATTGCTTCTTCAGCGCACGGTGTATTTTTGAATTAGAAAAAAACGCAACGTGAATCACTGTCATAATTTCAGTAGAGGGGCATGAAAGGTTTTTATTTTTTGTGAACTTAGAAACACTTAAAAGTGAGCAGAATATTAGGTTTGGGACTGAAATGCTATTAAAGGTGTGCTGCAAGGACAGAATGGGAGTAGGTGTGTCCTTCCCCCTTCCCTGTGGTAGGGCACTACAGAGCCCAAATCTCTGAGGCATGGGATGCCACTCTCACAGGATGTGCTCCACTGATACTGAGCTCAGAAGGTGGTCCTTGAGTTGGTACTCTTGGACACAGTGGGGATGAAAGAGCTGATCTGCAGCAGAAAGCTGTATGTTTGTTGCTGCACTTGTTGAGGGAAGGCAAGGGAGCAGCCACTGACAAGCAACAGCCTATTGGGTCTGGAACAGGGAGGTTTTGGTATGCTGGGTGTCTCCCAACCATGCCCTTCTCATGCCAATCTTGCGCTGTCTCCAGCACCTCCCTGTGTGCTGCTTTCATTCCTCACCCTGCAGAAAAACTGGCCAAGAGGTGGCACTGGGGCTTCTTATTGAGGTGGTTCTGCAAAGAGTTGTAATGAGCACTGGGTTTGGAGCGTGGCCACATGCAGCCAGGAGTGAAGGGGGGAGCAGGGTACAAATTAATCACGTTTGGCTGGATTGTGATTGTTTTCCATTGCACATCTTGTTAATGGCAGTGGGAATTACTCGAAGAGCATGAACAGTGATTATACACCCACCGTATGGTTGTGTTATTGCCAATCTTTGTTGTTTAACTTTTGAAGTTAATCAAATACTCATGAAAATTGCTTTGAGTGAGTTTAGTAAAAGCTAATTAATGTCTTGCTTCCACCAGAAAACAAACGCACGTTGGTAAAAGCATAACCTTACAATCAAGAGCAGTCTCAGCCTCACTCCAGTCAGTATTTCAGTCTCTATCTCCTGCTTGCTTCCTTACTTCATCTTCATCGTCTTTAATAGCTCAGCTGGACATGGCAGGTTCCCCATGGAGTGGTGCTGTTGCTGTTTGTTCAGAAATGCTGAAATAGGACCCAGGACAACAGCATGTGTTTAAGTGTGTAAATGGAGCACTCGCCTTACTGGTGAGAAATGAATTGGCAGCTTTCTGGCATCTAGGGTGTAACACTTGTGTCAGCAAGGTAAGGAGTCAGCTATGTTACATGTGCAGTCATCGATTAACAAGCTCTTGTCTGTGAACAGTTTGCTGACTCCAGAGCAGTTGCTTTTTAAAAATTTGGTCCTTAATAGAATAGAGTAGGCTGTGTCAGTTGGAAGGGACCCATAACAATAACTTAGTTCAACTGCCTGACCACTTTGGCACTGACCAAGCTAAAGCATGTTGTTAAGGGTGTTGTCCAAATGCTTCTTGAACACTGACAGGCTTGGGGCATTGACCACCTCTCCAGGAAGCCTGTTCCAGGGTTTGGCCACCCTCTTGGTGAACACACACCTTCTCATAGAACCATAGAATCCTGGAATGGTTTGTGTTGGAAGGGACCTTAAAGCTCATCTACTTTCCAACTCAAAGTCCCATGCAACCTGGCCTTGAACACTTCTAGGAATGGGGCACTCACAGCTTCTCTGGGCAACCTGTGCCAGTGTCTCACTACTCTCACAGTGGAGAACTTCTTTATATCTAATCTTCTGTGTAACTTATCATGTCCAGTCTGACACTCCTCTGCCACAGCTTTGAGCCTTCCCAGGCATCCTGTCCCTGGGTCCCAGAGACAAGAGATTGACACCTCCTTCTCCGTGTTTACTCCTCAAGAAGCTGCAGGAAGCAATGAAGTTGCCCTTCAGTCACCTTTCCTCTGAACTAGACAATCCCAAATCCTCAGAGAATGTCTTCCAGCCCTGTTACCAGCATTGCTGCCCTCCTTTAGACTCAGTCAAAGACCTTCATATCATAGAATCATAGAATCATAGAATAGTTAGGGTTGGAAAGGACCTTAAGATCATCTAGCTCCAACCCACCTGCCATGGGCAGGGATACCTCACACTAAACCATGTCACCCAACGCTCTGTCCAGCCTGGCCTTGAACACCGCCAGCGATGGAGCATTCACCACTTCCCTGGGCAACCCATTCCAGTGCCTC
>JARCZZ010022309.1:0-10651 GCA_030323915.1 Brotogeris chrysoptera
AACTGTTCTTATCTCAACCTGTGGAAGTTGCATTCTTTCGATTCTCCTCCCCATTCCCCCAGGACTGGGGGAAGAAAAAGGGGAGTGAGTGAGTGAGTAAAACTTCGTGAGTTTTAGGGGCTTAAACCATGACACCATTCAATATCAATCATTCTATGAATCCAAACATGGAGAAATAACAATGACTTAGACTTGTTCAAATATCTTCTTTCTTAAAGGGAAAGGACCTGAAGGAGGACTGTCGTCAGTTCATTAAAAAGTCCTCCTGGGATTGCTGCTGTAGCTACTGAACTAATTTTAACACTCTCTTACTAAGACACATTGCACATTGTCCAAACTCATAGCTGGGAGGTGGGCTGGTCATTATGTACCAGAGAGCCATTCAGAAAAACACATGAAGAAACAGAAATAAAGCTTAGATTATGAGGACATGGAGACACTACTTTGTTATCCTCTCTTTGAGACATATGAAAGATCAGTATGGCTCTTCATAAAAGAGATCAGACGGAGCAGGAAAAGTTTGCGAGATGCATTTTCTTTAGAAAGCAGTGAGCAATCTCTGTAGTATTGGAGTTTGTCACCAGGGAAACTACATCTTACTCCCTAAAGCTTCTTTCCCCCACAAAAAAAAGACAAAGCAAACCAAATCAACAACAACAACAACAAAAAAAAAAAGCCTAGAGAGGTCATTAGGAATCTATGCATCAACTTCCTCAATCTATTATTTACAAATTTTTTACTGTACTGATTTATTGACACAAGAATTATCAGGGGTTTGATTTCCATCAGCAAAGCACAGAAGTACAATATTTTCAATACTTAGCATTGCAAACCCAATACATCATATCAACCAGAATGTTTCTTATGTAAGTCCAGGACCATTAGATTACCATAGGTTCCTATGATATAGCCAATGGGATCTATAAAGTAAACAGGTGACTTCAATAAAACAACAAATGCAGGAGGTGGTAATGACTTCAATTCCCATCACACTGCTTTCAAACATTCACCATGAAAACTGCCAGTGCTTTAATACTGTCAGGTTTTTAAAGCCTGAAATAGGATGCAGGGGAGGACTTGGATTGTAATGACACTTTGAAGATATTGAAATCTTAAAATCCCACTGAAACCATTGTGGTTTTTTTAGTACTTCAGAATATGTGATCTCATTTTGTAAAGCCATGTTACATTTGCCTGATAATTTTATCATTATAAAAAAAATGTAATCACTATTTGTTGTGGTGAGGCACTGGAATGGGTTGCCCAGGGAAGCTGTGATTGCTCCACCCTTGGTGATGTTCAAGGCGGGGTTGGACATAGCCTTGGGCAACATGATCTAGTGATCATGTTTGATCATTAAAATTGTTTGATTTACGACTTAAACCACGACAAGGTGTTCCTGCCCATGGCAGGGGAGTTGGAACTAGATGATCTTAAGGTCCTTTCCAGCCTTAACTATTCTATGATTCTGTGTTTCTGTGATTTTAATTTTGCATGATCATTACATATCAGAATAATTATTCTGCAATTTCAATTGTCATAAATGTATTTTAAATGCTTGGAAAAATCATGGTTTGGGTTAATTGATAAAATATACGGTTTTCAAGTGCAATATTTATAGAATTATTTATATAAAAAGACAGATGGTTTACTTTGAAAGTTTAACAGGTACATGTTATTTAGAGTTTCTTAGATGACCTGTCTGATTACTGTCACTAAAATGGCAGATGTTACTCTTCATTTCAAAAAACAAGCTCAGTTGTTGCTTGCCTTCTCATTCAAAAATTTTGACAGACAAGGGTTTCTATTTGGCTTTGAAAATTAATCCTATGGGGTTTTTGCAACCATATATATTTTCAAGGCAAATGGAACTAGGTGAAAATTTATATGTTTCATGAGCTGTTCTGTATTTGATATTAAAATTCCTAATGTAACTCATACTAATGTCTGCAAGATTTGTTCCACTGGTAGCTACGGTTGTTAAAGCAAGTGTCTTACACAAAATATTGTAGGTGCAATATTTCACCCAATTTAAGATTGGATTTTTTTTTTCTAACTAAATTATTTATTCTAACTTATTTCTAACTAAATTATTTATTGTGGGTTTATTTAAATAAAATCTCGTTGGTTTTCTAAAAAGTCTTTTTAGTTATTTTCTATATTTCTTAATAATTACAACTTGTTTAAACAGTTCCTGTTATATTAGTGTATAGTAAAGCTGTAAGTGTCTTAGCCTAGCATCTAATGATTGTTCTATAAATTATTTACCTTAGAAAAGTCTTTTGAGATAAAAAATAGTTTTAAGAAATTTTTATCAAATAAAGCAGCCATAAACATACACAATGACACTCCTTTCTTAAAAATACATATGATCAGAAAATTATGGAACCTAAAAACCTTCCCGTTGTGATGGAAGCTGATGAAAAATAGTAAAAAAACCACAGGTATCCTTTAAGTATCTATATAATAAAAATATTTTTTGACCATTTGCATCGTATTTTAAAAAAAAAATGAAGAATGTTAACACAAGTGCTAAGTTGTCTCAGAGGCTACAGAAGTCCTCATTATCCTGTTTCCAAACCTGCTCATCGTCCAGTGTAGTTGTTTCCTTATTCTTCTTTGAATAAGACATATTATTAAATAAAACCCTAACAAATAACAAAATAATACTTCTTTCCCTACCCAGAGTTTAAACATTCTCCCTTCCAGTTCATGAAATAACATTTCTAAGAGGCATATTATTTTCTTTGTTTACCTCCTTATGACAATAATTAGAAGTTATAATTAATCATATATATTTATGTAGAATCATAAATAACAATAAATTATTTGTTGTATTATAAGATATTTCCTCCCTCTACCACCTTTGTTTCATAGAAGCCTTCATTCTCCAGCATGGACTGATAATCTGATCTGCCACATACTTCATAACTTGCAGGGAAAAACTTCTTAATACGTTTTTACTATTTCTTACCCTATTAGACATTGATTGAAAGATTAACACTACGGGGCAAAGGTTAAGTCCAAGTGAATATTATGGGTCAAAAGGAATACAATGTAGGTGTTTCTTAGGGCCTTAGGCTGCTGAAAACAGTAGTAATGGAGAAAGTTGTTTTCATGAAGAGTCACCTACAGCAGAGTCACGCAGGGTAAAGATGCAAGCACTTTCACCTCAACTCTATTTGGAAAGGTTAGTGAAAGTTCTGATTCTGCATTACTACATATCTTACATTTTTAGCCTCTCTTTTTGTCCTTGGCCTTTATGACCTTGCTGCAACATGAGCCAGTGGAAATGCCCCAGGCAGCTGATAGTGTAGTGACTCCTACATGATCTCATTGAGGAGTGTGGAAATAATTCCTAATATGAGAAATTCTATACTTGATTCAAAATGAAGATTTTGTGTTCTCTTACAAAAATTGTAGCTGGTATAGAGGAAGGGTCATAGCTGTAGGGGACAAAATGGTCATTATCAGTCAAGCAGGCTCCAGGGAATATTTCAGGCCATGATCTGTTTCATAGATTTATGCCAGTTATTTCTGGATAAAGCATCTGCATAAGAAAACCTCTACACCTTAACTCTGTATGATTTGGGTCAAGGAGAAAAAACAAACAAACAAACAAATGAAACAAAAGCAAAATATACAAAACAAAATCCAAAACCAAATAAATAAATAACCCCAACAAAAAAGAGGCTGAGAGCAATCTTATATGAACTCATCAGTTTTCTATTGGTAAAACAGTTTGGAATTCTTAATGGGAAAATAAGATAACAAAAGCTGATGGAAGTAAAACCCCCTAAGTTTCATAAAAATAACCAAAACTTAGAAAAATAGTAATTATTACTGAAAAAGAAATTTAAACCTACAGTATCATAGATAATATCATAATAAAGCCTAACCCAGTGAGTCTGTCTGTGCCCTGTAGACTTACTGAAGTAATGAAAACACAGGCTAAAAATGCAAAGAGGTAATTTCTAGATTTTGTTTGCCTTTTAGTCCTCTGGGCAGTCAGTCTCTGAACCACAGCCATTCAATTCTTGTGTTACCTTAAAAGCACAACCTTTGAATACAGACAGAATCATTCTGAATACTATTTTTCTTTCTTTTTTCTTTTTTTTTATACCCTTGAATAATCACCATGGAAAGCCATATTATTATTACGATTTTCTATAGTCCTCATCAGCTGAATATCAGGATGTCTATTGTCAGAGTTCAGTTTACATTCCAAGTATGAAAGTGCTCAGCTCTGGATAAAAGTGTCACAGCAAAGGAAAATCAGAGTGCTTTGGGGAAGACTGTTCAATAATCACTGCTTCTGACTGCAATCTGTGAAATAGCTTTCATAAAACTTTCAGCATAAAAACAAGCACAGGTGTCCTTTGTTTTGGGTTTGTTTTTTTTTTCTTTCTACAGTACAATTTTTTTGCTTTTGTTATCTTTGTTGCCCACACTGCACATACAAAAATCTGAAAGGTTTTTAATAAGTCTTCATTGAAGAGTGGAAGAAGAATGATTTATAGAAACCAGTTCCTCACTTGGATGCATAAAATAAAAAGCACTCATAAACAAAAAGGCACACTGTTAGTATGAATAAATCCTACGTATGCAAATTTGGAATAGCAATATCTAAACAATTCAACCACTGCTAAAAATTATTAACTTAAAGGTATGCTATAGTGAGTGTATCACAGGTTCACATAAATAAAAGTACTGTTTTTCAGAACATGTGAATGGGTATAGGCAGCAAACAGTAAAGATTAAAATATGTGGCATTTCTCCTTCAAGTCATCTGTGAAAACTAGGCATATCATGACAATTTATCTTTATCTAAGACCTCAATTGGATAGGATTATTAGAAACATAAAGCTAACACTAAATGTATTAAAAGCTGGGGAAAAACTTTGACTTATTATTTAACTAGCATAGGAAGACTGCATACGTTTTCTAATTACCTACAGACATTAAATGTTAGCCAATTAGCTTTGCTCTTTGATGAACTCTTTATTGTTTATAAATTTTATCACAATTGCAGCATCTTCAAAGGAAGAAAATGCAGTGTACTAAAAAGTGCTTTAATTTGGCATAGAAAGAGACAGGAAGAATCAGTGCCTTTCAACTAAATAAAGGCTAATTAAAAGGAGAAATAGGCACATTTTTAACAGTGAGTTAATGAATTGCTGGAATTAATGCCAAAGATAATAACAAATTCTGTCCATCTTAGACTTTTCACATCATACCGATTTCAGAAAGCAAGTTTAGATTAATATATTTTGCTAGGTTCAACCCAGGAAAAAAAAAGTTTGTACTATTCAGGAAATCAAACAAATTTATCTAATTCTTTCTTCTAGAATTAAAAAATGTATTTCTTTAGGACTGTGTTTGGATGTATTAACAATAACAGTCGACTTTAACAAAGTAGTCATCTACTCTAAATTGTAAATTCCCAACTATTTTCTTAGTAATAGCACATTAATCATTGCATATTGCACTGTATTAATTCCTTGACTTTTTTAAAAAGAATGCAACTCTAAAGATAAACATTAATTTGAATTAGTGACTGAAAAAATGTTGTCTTCTAAGCCTGACCTGACTTTCTGAAACTGTGCTGTAATGCAAATATTTGATGATGAACACAAGGACAGAAAACTACAGTTGTGGGATGTTGGCTAAACATTTCAAAGAGATAGCATTAGCTATTACAACAGCACCCAGAGAAGAAAAAAAAAATTGTTTTCTTATGTTTTAAATCCTCTATTAAGTTTACCATTATTCCACAAATAGACAGTCTTCTTTACATGCAATTTTTTCTTTTCCTTTCTTTCTATTTCTTTAGATGGATCTAGTAAAGCATTCTTGAATAAAATGGTTTGCTTTCCTAGATCATTTACTTTGTCCCATTTTAGGAATGTCAATACTGGAGTTAGTTTGGCTTCAGTGCTAGTCCATTCAACAAGGCCAATTGCCCCTACCTGAGTAGGGGCAATCCCAAGCACAGGTACAGGCTGGGTGGAAAATGGACTGAGGGCAGCTCTGAGGAGACGGACTTGGGAATGTTGATTGAGAAGCAGCTCAACATGACTCAGCAATGTGAGCTTGCAGCCCAGAAAGACAACCTTATGCTGGGCTTCATCAAAAGAAGTGTGACCAGAAGGTCGAGGGAGGTGATCCTTCCCCTCTTCTCTGCTCCCTTGTGACCCCACCCGGAATACTGTGTTCAGCTCTGGGGTCCCCAACATAAGGATGTGGACATGTTGGAGAGAGTCCAGAGGAGGCTCATAAAGATGCTCCGTGGGCTGGAGCAGCCCTTCTATGAAGACAGGCTGAGAGAGTTTGGCTTGTTTAGCCTGGAAAAGAAAAGGCTCCAGGGAGACTTTACAGCAGCTTCCAGTACCTAAAGGGGGCCTACAAGAAACCTGGAGAGGGACTTTGGACAAGGGTGGGCAGAGATAGCACAAGAAGGAATAGATTTAAACTGAAAGAGGGTACATTTAGATAACATATTAGGAAGAAATTCTTCACTATGAGGCTGGCGAGACACTGGATCAGGCTGCCCAGAGAAATTGTGGATGTCCCATTCCTGGAAATGTCCAAAGCCAGGCTAGATAGGGCTTTGAGCAACTTGGTCTAGTGGAAGGTGTCCCTGCCCATGGCAGGAGGAGTTGGAATTGATTATCTTAAAATTCCCTTCCAACCCAAACTATTCTATGATTCATGATTCTATGATCAAGTAGGTTGAAACACAGTGGTAAACAACTCAAGCTCTCCATGATTTCACCACAGAAGTATCTAATAAGATTTCTTTGTTCCTCTTTACAATAGCAGGAATGTTTTGGGGGGTTTTTTGGGGGGGGTTTGGTGTTTTTTTTTGGTTTTTTTTTTTTACTATTGCAGCTATCAAAAGGCATGAAGTTTGTATCTAACTAAATAAATATAAGGTAGACTACTTTCTGTTGGCATCAGATATTTCAATACCTTTTCACCTGATCTTACCTTAACTGAAGAAACAGGAAGCATTCTCAAGAGAATAACAAACTGTAACAGCTGCATTATTTTAGTGACTGACATTTTCTTGTGCATATACTTTTTGTTTAACCTTCTGTAATTAGTTCTGAGTGTTCACGAATTACTATTTTTCAGTGTTGTCTTTTTGGCTACTATAAGGCTGTACAATATCTCATGCTTCAGGCACATGATCTGAAATCTGTTCAAGAGGAATGTCCTCACTGATTATATTTCTGCTAAGTAAATTGTGTGCTTGTGATGACATTGTTTTTGTGTGAAGAAAATCAGTTTAAAAATCAGTATGAAAAAAGGGAGATCCACCACTGTGTCATCAGTGAATACATCCACTTTTAAAGTACATACTACCATTTCTTTATTGTGATATGCTGAACCTGGAGGAATTGGATAGTTCAAATTATAAATTTACAATCAAAGATCTACCTGGAATGACTTTATGCTGAGATAGAAGTTGCATTGTGTGACTGGAAACTCGTGAATGTACTGTCTGCATTTAAAAAAAGAGGGGGGGGGGAAGTGATACAGGCAAACAGATATCCCTATGTAGAAGAGGTTTAAGAAAAAAAAGAAGAAAAGGTGAAGTTCACCTGTGGAATTAACTGGAAAAGGTTATACAATATAGGCAAAAAATAACCTTTACCAGACAAAATCAAACTTTTTCTTGCAAGTTTGCTTATTTGCTAGACAAGGCAGGAAAGATTTCATTGAGTCTTTCCTGGTGCTCTTATAACTTACTTTTCCTCATCATAAACACAGGGCAAGAAAAGAGTAAGGGACTCCTCCTCATTTTCCTGTCATCCTTCTATCACAGAACTCTTCAAACTTACAGGAATTCTACAGTGAATCATTCCTCATGGAAAAATACTGCTTGTTGAAACATAAATGTTTTTAAAGAATTTTTTTTTTTGTTCGATGATTTTCCATATACCTGCCTCAGAGATGTTGTTCTAATGATAAAGGCTACATGTAGAGATCTCAGAATTTCCACTTTTACAGAAGGAATCTGAGAGCCTTTGTTGTACAATTCTAGGCAGGCTCGTTCCCTTGCTGTGTATATTTCGGAGCTGTCTCAATTATCCCATTTTAAAATTATCAGAGTTCTGAGTTCTGTGGTATGGCTTCCCATTTTAAAAACTTTTGGCTTCTCTGGGACTGCCAGAACCACTAATCTCTCACACAAAACAATTTAATATTGTCAATTTCAGTGGAATTTCTTGAATAGTCTCAAAAAGTATGAGCAAGGGAGGAATTAAAATGAGTGCTGATAGACAGAAAACATATACTTGTATTATGGCAATTAACTCAAAAAAGAAAGATGAATAGGTTACGAAATTCACTGTATTTTCTCACACAGACACTCATTCTGGGAAGCCAGAGCAATGATCTACAAAACTGAGACAGAATATGAAGAAGAATCACTGTTACAAGGCCCTAACAGCTGTAAAAGATACCTTATCAGTGTGTTAGCGGCTGAGACCTCTTCAGCACACAAAGTACTTACCCTTGTACATGTGCAAGTGGGTTTACAACATAGCTCTTCAGTTAAGCATGCATTTGAATAGTGGTTTGAATTATATTCCAAGGGTTGGATGGGGAACTAGTAATATTCTGAATACAATTTAATGATGGAAAACACAATTTAGATTGAATTTAGGTGTCTTATCCCAAAACTGCCACCCATGAGACCTCACCCAACTACTTTAATTTGGTATAGGAAACCAACTTATCCCAAAAACCATCTGAGATGTGCAAAGTTGACAGTCTAACAAGAACGTGATCTGCTAAGCTTTTGTCTGAACAGATCCACCATATAGCAAATCAGCAACTATTTCAGCAGAAATTAGAGTAGCCACTGCAACAGGATAGCAGATTGTTTTACTGTTAAATTCCCTGTTAGGCTTCTAATATTTGTTCTAAAAGCTTGTCTGAAAACATAACAACATGAAATTTCAAACTTTTCAAACAAATTTTTAACATATTTTGATGATATTAAGGCTATATTAAGACAAAAAGCTGTTCCCTCAAGGTGAGGCTCTTCATGTCTCCAGCTGGTGAGCTGGTCAAGAAACTGACCAGAAGAATGGGTCCATCAACACACTGTTGTGAGTTGGGATATAAGGCAACAGTGGCAGGACCTCTTTTGCTAAGTTGCTATTTCTTCTAGAAAACAAAACAAAACACAAAGCCAAAAAAAAGCCAAGAAAAAAGACAACAAAAAAAACCCAAATCCAACGAATTTATGAGTAGACTTTGTTTTTACAGAGACTTAATGGATATAAAATATTTCATCCTATTTATTTAATGAATTGAGGCCCAAACTCCTTTTTTTTTTTTTTTTTTTGTCTCTCTTTCCACGGAATAATACTTTTAAAATTTAAAGAAAGTTGTTTCTCATATGCTGTGGGTAACATCAGACCTCAGGTGCTTAAGTGAAAGAATTTTCCATTGTTAGAGTATGGTGATTCCACCCTGATGTTTTTATAGCAGCTGCCCTACACACGAACTTTTTGTCCTTGAGCCATAGATGAGGATGAACACATTTCAAAGCTGACATCATTGTGTTCTTATTTTGGATGTACAATACAGAAAAAATAGGCAAAAACTCTGCAAGAGAATCTTCATGGAGTAACTACAAGTAAGGGAGGGTTGCAATTAGAAAAGATACTAAGAATTTTCATTTGTAAATCTACTAACTGTTTAAAAGTGATTTCTTTCTTTTGCAACCTCAGTAGGACTACTTTGACAAAACAAGGTATATAAAATGTCTGTCTATGGTAAAATTATGTCAGAAGGTAACAGACACATATCAGAAGACAGTCTGTTTCAATGGGTATATGAAAAATGTCTCTGGCTACCGACATTCCTACATTAATTTTCGTTACTTTCCTTAAAGTCCTTTTATTAAATCTATATTTTTAATTCCTGATATTCTTGCCAAGAAGAAAAAAATTTGATTATAGAAGTTCAAACTTCACAATGATTATAATTTCTTTTCTATATATATTCAAAAACCTCAACCAAATTTGTGTCTTAACAGAACTGACAAAATGTCCTCATATGCATGTAACACATGCAAAGAGTTTTCCTATTTCACCTTTTTTGCATGAAAACAAAACGAATCATACAATAAGCAACAATCAGTTCTGCTACCACTTGTTTTGTGGAGTAAGACCAAAGAAATTAATGAACAAATCTTTCACATAGTATTTTCTCTTTTTCTAATACTGTTATAAATGCTTATTAAAACAAAAACTACACAGCAACAATCTCCTTCATGAAGTTTAATGTTCACCCTTGACCTCATGCTTCTCTGTAACACAGGAAAACATTTTTTCCTTCCTTTCAGGTATATTCTTTGCATCTGAGGAGGTGAAAGGTTGTTTCAACACAGCTTTTAAAGTATAGTCTGGTAGTTGATCCATTTAGACACTTGAGAAAAACCTTTTTGTTAGTGTAGTCTCAGAAAATATGATAAAAAGGGTTTTGTAATAAGTCATGCTCTTACTGTGGATCTCCAGTCATTCAAAATTGGAAACTCTCCATAGCTACATGTTGTGGTTTAAGTTGTAAATCTCACTTCTCCCTCTCTCTTCCCCCCCCACTCCGATGGGGGGGGGGGGGGGGAATGGGG
>JARCZZ010022310.1:3674-16674 GCA_030323915.1 Brotogeris chrysoptera
GTAGCTTTCTTTCCCCAAATCACTTTATCTTCTTGTCTTGAAAGAAGCAGCCACCACTCCTGATTTGATGCCAGCACCAAAAAAAACCCTCTCAAACATCTAAAACTTTGCCATCAATTACCAACACACACCTACAGTTCCAGGATATCTTATTCTTCTGGGTGCATCAATACCCCAAACCACGGGGACCACATCTCTGCCAGCAGCATGGGCCAGCCAGGACCAAAATCCCATTGTCTTTCCCTGGAAAACACGAAAATGTTTTGCATCAAAAAGCTTCAGAGAATTAGCTCGTTCAGTGGTGTCATCACTGTATTTACAGCTTCTGCTAGTGTCTGTTTTGCAGGTAGCCTGCAAAGAAGTGGAAACATTACGTGGAGTGAGATATATGTATTTAGCTATATATAGCTCGCAAATACATCGAGCGCTACCTACGCTCCACATCAAAAGAATTGTTTGCCAAATACTTCACACACTGCTGTCAGTTTCTCCAATTCTTTTCCCTGGAAAAAGAATCTATCCTACATTAATCAGAGAGCAAATACAAAGCATGACAGGAACAGCTTTTGGCTCCACCAAGGAGGAACATGTGCAACTGCTCAGTTCCTTTCAGTTTGGATGCTGAGCCCAGAAACCCTGGTGGCTGCTTGTACCAAAGGTGGTGGCCTTTGCAGGAGATGGAAAGGGTTTTTTTCTGTCAATTTTTGCCTGTTTTTTTTTTCCCAGATTGAGGAATTAGTGATGGCTTCTCAGCTCAGACATCGTACCTGAACATCCCTCCAAATCAAGTCATAGAATAGTCTAGACTGAAGGGGATCTTAAAGCTTATCCAGTTCTAATCCCCTGCCATGGGCAGGGTCACCTTCCACTACAGCAGGGTGCTCAACTGGCTTTAGTTGATCTTACATTGTCACTGGGCTTGGATCAAGAAGCCAGGGGCTAAGGAGGCAAAAATAAAGGAAACAACCAAACACACACACACACACACCATGCCATGCCTCTGCAATTCTCCTCTTTCCATGGCTCCAGGGGCTGGGGCTTCAAGAGCAAACGCATTCCTGATATGTACAGTAACATCTTGAGCAATGGTCTTGTTCCCTCAGTGCCTGGAGCCCAGCTGGGATGACTCTGGGAGAGCTCAGGGGGAACTCTCCAGCTTCCCACAATGTGAGCCACATCTCAGTCATGTTTGTGTGGGTCCATCCTGGGTCCCCAGCCAGGGCCACCACCACTGGGGACACTTCTGCTGGCAGTGGCTCAGACCCCTGGAGACCCCAAACCTCATGCTAAGCCACTGAGAGTTTACCAAGGGGAAACACCACTTCTCATCCTTCCCAAACCATGAGCCGTCCACTTCCTTTTGCTTCTTTTAATATCAGTTTTATAAAGGCACAGCTTGACTTTGCTCTCGTTTTCTCTCTTGCCCAAGGACAGAGGCTCATGTAGTCACTCCATCCCAGCAGGCTCCCTCCAATCCTGAGTTTTCCCACAGAATAGTTCTTATTTGCACACAATTCCCTGCCATGGCGGGTTGCTCCTGGGAACCTCTGCAGTACTTCAGCCATTGGGCCTGTGCACAGATGACAAGGGGAGCCCAGCAGCCAAGGGGACGAGGCACCCACCTACCCCTGGGTGATCAACGGGCTGCAAAGGAAACCAGCTGCCAAAACGTCCCCCTGGCTTGTTGGGCAGGGATGAGCTGAGGCTCTGGGATGGAGGTGGGATGGAGCTGGCACCACTGTGGCGTCACTGTGGTTGGGACGTCGGGAACAACCGTGCCACAAGAATCGAAGCCAGGAATCTGGAAATAAAAATATCACATATGATTTCAGGCTTGCTGAAAGCATGATTGACTGCTTAATTACACACACACACACACACACACATTCCTCTCCTCCCAACTAGGGTGACTCAGCCCTGGCATGGCCGCGGAGGCTTCTCCTGGCTCCTGCCCTCACCGTGAGAGTGGAAAACGTCCCCTCTTGTAAACGGCGGCAGCAATAATCACGGCCAGTGTTCACAGGGCTGATTGACTGCTGCCAGTTCAAATAGAGCTGGAAGCACTCTCCCACACTCAGCTGGGGCAGCAGAGGCACCCGCTGCTGAGAAACCACTCTCCATTGCCCTGGGATGCTGCTGAACCCCAAACCACCAGCCCAAGGGATGAGGATGTTGGGCATATGAGGCAAGTGACCTCCTCGGGTGGGAAAGCCAAAGCTATGATGCTTAAAACACTACCAGGCCAGAGCACTGCTGCTGTGGGATGGTTTCTGCTTCCATGGCCATGAGAGATGCTCCTCATCAGCCCACGTCTGCACTTGCCTTGGTGCTAGGCAGGACCAGGCATGTGGAGGAAAATAAATCCCACAGCTTGAGGGAAGAAGATGAGCCCCTTGGGATAACCCATCTCCTAGAGCCACTTCTTTTATTCAAGTGCAAATCTGCAAAGACGAAAATTGAGCCAACACTTTGAAAGCATCAATCCCACACCAAGGAATTAGAAAAATCCTGTCAAAAGAAAAATACTGTCAAAAGAAAATTGGCTCCTCTGGGGCTGGCTTGAAGCAGAGCTGCCTGCTCATGGGGCTGTTGGGGCTGGGCTGGTTTTGGTTTATTTTAACTGGTTTTAGTATTTGCAGGTCTTAATAATTTACTAAGCAAAAGTAGCCCACTACAGCAGGGGACATAACCCTTCAAGTGGCCCAGTTCCCCTTTCCAGCAGCAGAAGCACTCAGCGATTCTAAAGTTCACCTTTTGCCATTGGCATCACAGCTGCTGAGCACAGCCCCAGTGATTAAACCAAGCTGACCCCAGCCTCATCCCTCCCCTGTTTCATTTCTACCTCCCAGCTGTAATTCTGCAATGCTATTTCTGCAGGAGAAGGCCAGAAGCACCATGTTTCCTATTTGTGTCACCTTGTGCTTGACCCCCTGCGCTGTGGTTGGCAGTGCAGGATCCCCACCAGTGTGCTACAACCCCGACAGCTTTTTGGGGCTGTGCTGTGTCCCCTGTGTGTGGGACGAGTGGTTTCATGTGAGTTGGTGTGCTGCGTGCCTGCCTGCCTGCCTGCCTCTTCTGGAAGTCTCTCACACCAATCTTGGCTTTTACATCAGTTTTACACTCCAAGTTTCTAGCTTTAGACATGCAGCGAGTCCTCTTCCAAATGCAAACCCCAGAATTTATACATTTAGAATCCATCATTTACTTTAAAAACCCAAACCCACTGCTCTCAGGCTCAAACTCAGGGCTCTGGAGGGAGGATCACACAGGGCATCTCCTGTTTCTGGTGGGATGCGGCTGTAGGACTTGGCTTCCTTCACCACCCCTGACCAGATCACCCTGCTCCCCACAGGCATCCAGAGCCCTGTGGCTCTGCACAACAACACCCCCACAAAACTTGAAAGCAAAAACCATGGTGTTTCACTTCTGCTTTTTCTATGCTGTAAAATGACACTGGCCTATCTTCAGACTTCCCTATGAGGCCAGAAGCTCTCTCCCCCTTCCAGGTCAACCTGATCACACAAAAACACAAATCCCAAGAAGCACTTGAAGTGAAATACAAAGAGCCAAACTGACTTTTGAAACAATCATCCCAAGGTGCATAAAGCCTAGGAGGGTTTGCAAGACACCCAGCCTGCATCTCTATGAAGACAGAGCAGAGCTGAGCCCTCGTCTCCCACATCAGAAGCAGCCTGTGATAAAAAGAGTGAAAAAAAAAAAAGGAAATCACAAGAACATTTGCTGCTGGAAACCGCTCATGGGGCGGGCGCAATGTCTGGAAGGAGCCTGTTGTACACAGTGTGCGCCAAGGAAAGGGATGAGATGTGATATCTCCTCATCCACGCTTGGTGAGAGACACAAAGAGCATCCCCCAGTCTGGGGGGACCCTGGGCTCCTGCCTGGGCACTGTGGTGCCCACCACGAGCACCCTGCACCCCAAGAAGCACCAACCAACCAGTTCAGTAGATTTCATTTTAAGACGGTGAGGAGGCGGATGGCATCAATACCAGCATCTCTGCATCAATATCTGCATCTCTGCAGATGGCATCAATACCAGCTCTGCTGCCAACTCCACGGTGTGTCATCGGTTCTGCTCAGCCTGAAGAGATGCAAATATAGAAAACAATGTCATTGTTGCTAGGATTTTCGGGCTCCGGCTGCCTGGCCAAGCTGAGAGCGTGTGGTGATGCTGAGGAAGGACAGCCACGAGGAATGGTGTTATCTCAGATGAAGATGAGTAACTTTCCTAAAGGCTGAGTCCTTTCAGTCCACAAAGGCATTTTTTTGAATCAGATTTCAGCCATCAGTAATGTTTCTGGCTCCTGTGGGCTTCAAGAACATCAAGAGCATGTGCCTACTGTGGATTTGGGGATGGTGACAAGAGCCACCCCATGCTCTGAACTCACAGAAACATCTCAACCTCAATGCACAAACCAAACAGAAATTGGTATTCATAAGACACCCGATATCCCTACTTACCCCTGAAACACTCCCTCAGTGCCAGACTGGACACAGTGGCAGCAATGAGGAGTGAAGCTCCTTTAGATCCCCTCGTGTCTCATCCCACTGCAATGCCAACACAGGAGACATGGCACAAGGCAAATGCTCCAGCAGCTTCCAGCATTGCCCTGCCTGCCCCAGGCTTGCAGTAATATAAGAGGCAGCCTGGTATTTCCCATACCCCTCAAACCAGCTAGGAGTACACCCTCCCAGCCTCCAAAACCATGCCAGCAAGGCCATTGCACAGCTCTAGGCTCTAGGCACACCGAGGACAGGAGTTTCAGAGCTATTTAGACAGCTGTGAGGCTCACCATGCTCATGGTGCTCTCTGTCTTGAAGAACCTATAGCACCTGCACAGGATCCACAGGAGTTCTGTGACTTTTTGGAGCCTGAACCAGACTCTTTCCAGTCCCCGTTTGTTGCTGTGGGCAGCATCATCACCCATTCAAGACTGGCATTTCTCTCTTAAAAAACTCTGTGCCCAATGACTACCAGCTCTGAAACTGTTTGGTGGGAGGCACACATCTCTTAGAGATGGTCATAGAATCATGGAATGGATTGGAAGGACCTTAAAGCTCATTGAGTTCCAACCCCCTGCCATGGGCAGGGACACCTTCCACTAGAGCAGGTTGCTGCAAGCCCCTTCCAACCTGGCCTTGAACGCTCCCTCCTCACGCACCCCACACTGCCCAGAACATGCCAGGAACATTAATTTCCACTCGATTGACTGCCGATCCCATGCACAGCCCGGGAGCAGCAGCCAGAGGCTGCTTTGTCTGGGACCTGACACCATCCCACTCCATCCACCAGCAACAGGACACAGGGCGGCCCTGGCACCAGGCCGAGAGGATGGAGATGAGGAACAGCCTCTCACAGGAAAGTCTGCGAGTGCTCCAAACATCTGACATCCAGCCCAGCCAGGTTCTCGTCCCCGAAAATACACAACCCTGACCTATTTCCAGAGAATGCGAGGGCCCGTTTAAACAAATCCCTGATAAATGAAGGCAAGGAACCATTTCCTCCCTATTTCCTTCCATTAGAAACGAAACACTACCATTAATCACCAGTAAAGAAATAAACCCCCTAAACGAGCTGCTAGTGACTGCATGAGCCAGGTCCCTCTCTCCCAGCTCACCATGGACCCGACCCCAGGCCCAGCCAGGCTGCCCTGAGCCAAACCATCGCTGTCTCCTACCTGCACTACATTGAAAACCCCAAACATAGAGAGCTGCTGCCAGGGATGTGCTGAGGTTAACTGAGGCTCAGCCCCATGGGCACCCCCTGGTTTATTACTCCAATTCATTTATGTTTTTACTCCAATTACTGTTACCTTTTTTTTCCCCTCCAGGAAAAGCTTATGTGCAGGAGCCCTTTAGGAAAAATGGGCTCCATACCGGGTACAAGTTACTCCTGGGCATGTTCCAAGTGGACCCAGGAGGGAAATTTGTCACAGTGAGAACAATCAGCCTTTGGAATAATTCCCCCAGGGAGATGGTAGATTCCCCAGTGTTGGCTACTGTTAAGATTCAGCTGCACAGGGTGCAGGGACATCTAGTCTCGGTCACGCTTTGCCAGGAAAGGGTGGACCAGGTGATCGCTGAAGTCTCTCCCAGTTCTATGGCTTTATGAAATATCAGGGTCCCTTAATGAGAACTGTTGCTTTGCACGCCCTGGGGCAGCCTCCAGCCACAGTGACCACTCCACCCTGCTCCCCTCTAAAAGCAAACCCCGCTTCAGAGATGGCAGCGAGCAAACGCCTCCGTGGCTGCCGCAGCAGCAGCGGCCCAAGGGGAAGCAGCCGGATCCCGGGACACCGCGTCCTGGCCAAGCGCTGCCAGGAGCGGCTTGCTGGTGGCTGGAGCAGTTATCTCCGGCAGGGAGGAGGCAGGCGCTGCTTTGCAGAGCGTGCAGGAATTCTTCGTGTGTTTGCAGACTTGGCTTGTGGAGGTAACTTCGGGCTGCTTTGCTTTCTCCAAGCCAGATTAGGATCTTACTTACGCACCACGCACAGGGCTGTTTACTTAATGGTGTTGGCAAAACACAGCCCACCCCAAAGCTCAGCGCTGGCCATGCTGGATGCATGCAGATAGTGCAAGAGAGTGTGTAAGTAAGTCTTGCTCCAACACCAGCACTGCAAAGCATGCAAAAGACTCCCCTTCCCCAGGCAGGCTGGCTGTTAAGAGCGATGCCATGGATGCTGAGCGCATGGAGATGTCCTGGTTTCCGGTCAAAGCAATGCTTGCATTCCCTGTGAAATGGAGGGACTTGTCTCTTTGGGTGAGTGCAGCACAGACCGTGGGGTGCTCACGCCGCGATGCTCGTGTTTCACCTGTGTGGTCACAGTCAGCTTGGTTATGTGGCTGTAGGATGGGGCTGATGGCAACTGCTGCCCTGCCTCCTCCTCCAGTCCCACCATACCCAAACAGGGGCCATCCCCAGGAGGGGACATAACAGGAGGGCACAAGACAAACCCATTCCCCCCCGCCACCAGCGAGAAGCTTGGGAGCTGCCCTTCAACTCACCCCCACCCCCTGTGCTGCAGAGCCAAAACTCGCTCTAGCCCAGCACGGAGCGAGACGCTTCCTGCTCCGGCGCTTATCTCCATGGCCAGGCGGCCTGGAGGAAGGCGAACACCCTCACGCCGCTGCTCGGTGGCTGCCGGCCAAGGGTGCACTTGTGTTTCACACAAACACAGTGGGGACAGCAGCTCCCACCATAGCCACGGCACATGGGCTCCAGCTCGCAGTGTCTCAGTGCGGCAGCAAGCCCCTGCAAGCAGCGCAGACCACAGGTAAGTAGTTGTGACCTGATTTCGCTCTTCTGTAATGTAAATCCACATGGACACATCCCGGCTGTCCTGGGGATCCTGATCCAAAAAGCCTTTGGGGGATGCACTTAGGGGTGTTGTGGGTCTTGCAGCTTGGCAGAGGCAGCGTCTGTCCTTTTCCCTGGTTACCTTCTCACCAGTGCTCCAGAGGATGTCAGCAATGGCTGCAGGGCACAGATCGAGCACAAACCTGTGCTGCTGTGTCCCACAGGGACAGTGGGGTCCCTGGATATACCCTCACCCAAGTTACAAACACCCCCCGAATACTGAACTCCTCACGGATGCACCCATCACAGCACACACTGCACATGGCTTAGCTCCTGCTTAAGAGCTCTTGAGGGGGAGAAGATGACCCATCCCATGTTGTGTCCTGCATTCCCTACTAATGAGCTTCACAACCCACTGCAGGGGTTCAGCAGTGCGACCCAAACCTCGGGCAGCTCATGGGGTTCGTACCCACAACACTTGCTGTAGCACACATACAGATTCTGCATCAACTATGCACCAAGTCCCTCCTCCTGAAAAGCAAGGCTTGCTCTCCTGGCACAAGAGCCACTTACCTGCCCTGAATGTCCAGCTTGGGCCTGTAAACCTTCCTGGGAAGTCAGTTCAGCATTGCTCAAGCACACAGCAGGGCTTGGCTGCGATACTAAATTCGCTCCGAAACAAGATGGACAGTACCTCAAACAGCTTGGGGGGCTTGGTCCTGTCTCGTACTACTGGGTCACCCTGGCACAGGATGACTTCCCATAGAGGTCAGCGGACCCCAGCATGTGCTGCTGAGGTGTTTCTTGAGGACACCCCTGGGGACAAGGCACCAGAGCAACTGGCCTTGCCTACACACACAGCGTCTCTGCATTGACTCAAGTGTTTTTGCAGACACACTAAGAGGCAGAACGAGAATGTCAGGAGGAGAGAGGCTGAAGGCGAACTCTGTGCTCTGTGGCTGAGATTTGACATTTGAGGTTTCCACATGTGAGCAATACAGGGATGCACCCCCGGATGCTGCAGCAAACCTTCAGCAACCAATCATAAGCAACAGATGAGCACAAGCCCCTCAGCAAACCTTGGCTGACAACTCACAGAGAGAAATAGAGGGGAATTAGCTAAGCAAATTATTCTGGGAGTTGCTTATACCATTAAAATACCCACTCACAGGGCATGCAGCCCTACAAGGGGACCCAGGCATTGGGATGAGGGGATGAAAGGCTTTCAGCATCCCTCATCCTAGCCCCACTGGCGTTTCGCACACTGCAACCACGCCGGTGCCATGAAGGAATGCCAAGAACATGGAAAACCTCAACGAGGTCGGCAAGTAGGAAACACAGCTGAAATCCATGAGTTTCATAAGGATGTTTGACAATAGCCCAGAGAGTTGCCAACTTTCCTTTCAAGTGACAAGTGTGCTCGGAAACTTCAGGCTCTCTGCAATGAAAAGAGCTGAAAAGGAAAGAAACTTTGTTAGAGGAGGGAGTTTTGGGCTGCTTTGCTGAATTCCAGCAGTAAGAGCATGAGAAATATCCCCTTGGTGTGACTGAGCTGGGGGCTGCCCTTGCTCGTCCCCAGTCCAGGAGGGAGCAAAGGAAATCGATATAATGAAATTCAAAAGCAGGGGGAAAACGCAATGTTTCTGGATTAATATTTAGGCTTTGCTATAAGCTCCCGATGCAACAGCTCCCATCGCAGCCAGGCTCTTTTTGCATTTCAAAGTTGGGTTTTTCAATGCAAATGCTGCCGAGCAGCCAAAGCTGGGCCCTGCCGTGGGGCTAAGGGCTCCCTTGGCTCTGCTGGCCACGAACCATGAGGTTTGCTCCTGGAGAAACCCTCAGTCCTGCTGGAGGATGGGATGGAGGTGAAAATCCTCCAAGGAATTTGCTCAGGAAGGTGCTTGGGCGAAGCCTTTTCTTGTCCCAGGTGGAGATGGAGAGCTCTGAAGGTTGCACCACCCTGCTGTGGAAAGGGCAGCGTTAAGCCAAAGCCTTCATCTAGTGGTAGAAATGAGTGAAAAAGCAGCATATTGGGAGCTGAGCTCTGCAGTGGGTTTGTGCCCAAACAGGGGCTGCAGGGACCCAGCTCCAAAGTCCCAATAGAGCATTTGGGCCCAGATAGTCCTGATGCACAGGTTCCAGAACCTTCCCTGAGCAAACCTGTGGAAGCTGGGTACTTTGAATGACCTCGATTTTGGGCAGATCCAGCAATGGCCACAGGGCCACACCATCCCCATCACCCCCAGTGGTACCGGGGTCCCATCCTGCCCTTTCTAAAGGCAGCAAACAGTATCCCCGGCCCTGGCAATTAACATCTACACGGGTTACTGTGTTTGCAAAGCATTTGGGATTTGCATTTGATTAAAATGAAGTGCTAGGAAAATAAAGGCACCAAAGGCGGTTCCTTAGTGCAGCTGGGCCAGGGTGAGGTCCATGGCGTGACCGATCTGAGGGGAACAGCATGAATAGGAGGAAAAACCCATCAAATTTGATGTAAGAGGGGGCAAGGGCAGGGGCTATAGCAGGGGCTGTGACCTGGGCAGGCCAAACACCAGCCAAAGCATACCTGAAGTGCTCCGGACGACTCCCAGAGCTTGTTCAGTTTTGTGCTCCCTTTGCTTCAGCACAAGATTTGTATATGGAAAAAACATGCCAGGCGCATGACAACAGACCTGCTCCATCTGGATAAATAGTTAACCAAGCAGTCAAAATAGCTGTGCGACGGAACAGCTGCTGGGACAGGAGACAGCGGCAGAGGAGACGCATCGCTGGAAAAACGGGATGGGAGGAAGGAAGTGCTCGAGCTTGGGGATGCGGGAACAGGCAGCAGGAGGAGGCCCTGCACAAGCTGAGACCCCGCACTCCTTGCACTACAAGGGATCCCCTGGGCTCTGCTGAGCCTCTTCCCTGGAGCATCCCAAACCTGGGTGCTGGAGCGACGCCCCTGCCCCAAACACAGGTGCCTGGCTCATGCCACAGGACCAGGACAAGGGGGTGCCCCATAGCAATATGAGAGAGATGGCAGGAGCCCCTGCTCACACACTGTCCCCCCAGGAGCTCAGCTCCATGGGGTTTGCATGGGGATTGGTGCTGGGGGCAGCTGCACCCATGACCCTGAGATGGGTCCCCTTTTAGAGGCTTCAGGCTGAGGCAGCATCCTAAAAAGCTGAATGAAGAACCAGAGCTCTAGAAAACCTGCTCACCAGGAGAGCTGGGAGTGGGAATGGGAGATACGGGATGGGAGGTGATGCTGGACCCTCTGAAAGCAGAGGGAGAGCTCCCACAAGGCAGCACTGCACATCCCACCCTAGGCAGGACACCAACAGGGGTACGGGCTCACTGCAAATGACTTTCAAAGAAGGGAATGGCCCTTTTCCATCCCTATTGATTAGATGGGCTTAGCCTATTCCAGACACCAGAACCAGCTGCCTGCACAGGCAAGCGTGGATTAGCTTCCCCCAAAATGATGCAAAAAGGCCACGTTTCACCAAAAGGGAAGTTTTCCAGCAGAAAGCTTGTGGCCATTGAGCTGCCTGTCCCCAGATGCACACCCTGCACCCCACACCAGGACTACTGATGCCCATCAGGGATGGTTTCCCTGTGGTCAGAGCACAGGAACCAAAGAGTTTCCACAGGAACTGGGCAGCTCCCAGCCATGCACGTTGTTTGCTCTAGGAGAGGCCCAGCACCTCAATAGTGGCTTTTCTTGAGCACATCCCCTGGGACAGGGAGGTTCACGTTGCTGGGAAGGAGTTGGAGCCTTGGCATCAGCTCCCCCTCTCCCCAGACACCCTGCAGAAAAGCTCTCGATGGGAACAGCTCTGCAGGATGAATGGGACAGAGCCTTTCCCATCTGCAGTGCCAGGATGCATCTCAACACACTTGTGTCCACCTTGCTACAACCCACAGTAGGGTTAGGGGACAGGCACTTCAGTAGGTCTCAATTCCACCTCCCGAAGGAAAACCCCCAAGCTCAGACTGGATCTTGCCATGATGTGTTACTACATGGACCATGAAGAGCCATTCCTGAGCTCACAACCCTGCCGGCATCTCTCCAATCCTTCCTGCACCATTAGGAATACAGTGCTTACTCCCACCATGCGGCAGGGATGTGACCACACAGCCCTTGCTCCATGTTAGATGTGCTCATATTCCCATTGCTGATTTCCAGTGCTACCTACCTGGGTCATTATCATTAATAAATGCTCATCTGTTAATGATTTCTGTCTGATTCACTAAATCACAGCAATGCCACCGGCAGAAGCAGCAGATGCTCCGGGTGGGTCAGTAGGAGTAGGAAGCATCACAGCATCACAGCAGTAGGAAGCATCACAGATGGCTCCAGTCCCACGATCCAGGCAGTGGAAGTGCCCGATGGAAGCCCTGGATTGATTAAAAAACTATAAAAAGATTTATTAACCCTTTTGAGAATGAGTCTATGGTAGAATTGGGCATCAGGGACGAGAGCTCACTCTGAAATTTCCACGGTGGAAAAGGCCACAAAATGTCAATGTTCCCAGGGAAGATTGGGGGGGGGGGGGGAGGGGGAAAGCCGTTCTGCTTTGGCCAAAACGTTGTATTTCTGCAAAATCACTTTGTTTTCTTTGTGGTGTTTCAGAGCGTGGTTACAGAGCCCAATCCAAAGCCAATTATTTCCAAACAAGCGTAACTTTGCAAGAAAAAAAATGTAAATATTTGGCCTGACGGAGTGAAAAAGGCTGCTCCGACACTGTCAGCCTCTTCCCTCGCCCCAGCTCCCCCACCCAGCGTGTTTGGATCCCGGTTTTAGGAGATATCAACAGCTGGAGAAAGCTTTGGGATTTTCCAATGGAAAAGAGCAGGAGGGACACTGCTTCTACAAGTTCCGCCTATTAGCGCCTGGCTCGCCGGCCCCTTGGCTGCTGTGAATTTTCCATTGCTGGAAGTCTTAACTATCAGAAGTGGGTGTTTTTCCCGCCGCCACACGGGTCAGCAGCTCCCTGCACACAACCATTCCACCCAGCGTGAGCCATTGCTCCTGGAAAGCTGTTTTCCACCCGATGCAGCCTGGTTGGGTCTGACCGCAGGGAGCGGAGCAGCAGCAAAGCCAGACCAGCGCTCAACACTCCAGCCCTTCCTGCTTACACGCCCCAGCACGGCTCCATCCCTCCCAGATGTGCCTGTGCTCCAGATGTGCAGCACCACAGCAAACCGGCAGCAGCCCCTGTGGGTGTCCCATGGCGCTGGTGTCAGGGACATAGAATCACAGAAACATCCAGGTTGGAAAAGACCTTTTAAGATCCTTAAGTCTAACCATTACACCAGCACTGCCAAGTCCACCTCTAAACCATGTCCCTAAGGGCCTTGTCTACATGTCGTTTAAATACCTCCAGGGATGGTGACTCCACCACTGCCCTGGGCAGCCTGTTCCAATACCTGAGCACCCTCTCGGGGAAGAAATTGTTCCTAATATCCAATAAAAACCTCCCCTGGTGCAGCTTGAGGCTGTTTCCTTGTTGTGGTTTAAGTCTCTAACACACACACACACACACACACACCCCCCGCAGTTTTCTCACTCACTCACTCCCCTCTCTTTCTTCCCCCAGTCCCAGGGGAATGGGGAGGAGAGTCAAAAGAACTCAACTCGCACAGGTTGAGATAAGAACAGTTTAGTAACTAAGGTATAACACAAATCACTGCTGCTAC
>JARCZZ010022310.1:16774-31452 GCA_030323915.1 Brotogeris chrysoptera
TGTCAGGATGACCCCAAAAGAAAGCCTGTGGGGGTGTTGCAAAGGGGAAACTGAAGGATGAAAATCAAGCTTCATAGTCCACAGACTCTGTACTATTTTCCATATGGAAATCTATGGCCAAAGATCAATCTCCTCGGTGACCCCTGAAAGAGCAATATGAGTGTAGGACCTTGCAAGGAGGATCTGAATTGCTCTGTGCAGCTGGGTTTAGCTGACACTGTTACCTGTTTAGGAGGGAGACAGAACCACTGGAGTAAAAATGACCTTTATGATGGATGTTTTACTTCACAAGTAAAACCTCTTGAGTGAAGGAAAACTGCTTTGCTGTGTCTCAGCATAGATTTTGTCCCCTTGTTCTCCAGGTACTACTGGTAGAAAAGGACTTTGAGATTAAGAAGACAATAAAATTCCCTTCTTGCTTTGAAAGCTGGGGGAATAGGTTTCTGTGGCAAGGAAGGGAAAGAGCAGCTTTGGGAAAATAAATAACTAAATTCCAGCCACATGGCATTTCTTGCAACTCCCTCAGCTGCTGTGGCATGGACTCACCCATCTGTTACCAGACAACACTTTCACTACAGCTCCAAATTGTTCAGGGTGGACATTATTCACATGTCAGCTGGGACTTGGTTTCTGTGTAGCCATCCTGGCAAAACATTCTTCATGAAACATTTGGGAGATGGGTTTCTACGGCCTGTCGATTATGATAAAGAAACAGGAGAGGGACACGTTCCTCAAACCGTTACTTCAGAGAGGCTTTTCTTTTTTCTCTTTTTTTGTTTAATTTGATTTTATGTGGTTTGGGGAATAAAAAAGCCAATGGAAAAATGGAAGTTATTTTACTTCTACAGAGCTTTTAAAATTCCTGTGTGAACTTTTCAAGACCATGTCCTGAACACAACACTGAGGAAAGAATGTCCGGAGCTCTGTCACAGAACTGGGGCCACCCAGTATCAGCAAAAAGACCTCACCTGCCTTCCCACCATTGCTGAGTTATGCCCCATGACCAACAGGCAGTCTTTATTATGCACCAGATTTAACTTGGTCATTTCTGTACTGGTAACTGAAGGAGACGTGGCTCCCACAAAAGATTTATTACTGTTATATCATCTTTTCTTTTATAAAAATTAATCTTGCTAGTGTCCATTATTGATTTATGTACAAAAGATGGTGAAATTAATCAGCTGCTTTAAATTATGCCCATAAGCAATGGCTAAGGGAAGAAAAGTCATTTAAATTTTAATGTAGAATCATGCAGAAAATATTTTAACAAGACGGCATCAAATTAAGTAAGCAGACTTCTGAGATAGTCAAAGAAGAAAGAAACTTCTTGAAATCAAAACCTCCCATTTGATATGCACAATGAGTGCCCACAGTATTCCCCACTTGCATTTCTGCTTTCCAATTAACATTTTTTGTTGCTGGGCAAGCTGCCAGTGCATATAGTCCACACTACATGATTGTGCTGCTCTTCTGTGAAAGTGACCCTAAACAACATTGAATAATACTTTATCTACAGTAGGAGATGTCAGAATAGCCTATAGCAAGCAGCAGAAACAGCCATAAGAAACAGGTAAATGTTGGACACAGTAAATTCATGAGACCAGACAACATTTGACTCCTACTGTAAAACTACACTTTCTCTACATAAATATATATTTGTACATTATACACATACATTAAACTTCTATATTTTTCCCCTCTGAATAAGACATGGTGACAAGTATTCTTTATTACTCCTACCAGCTGAACTAAAATATATTGCATATGTCAGCTCAGCTCTTTGATTTGGGCTGTGTTCAGTTGATATTTCACTCAAAACATTCACACTTGGAAAATGCATAAACCAAGCCATTTGAAATACAGCATTACTTTTTGTCAAACTAATCCCAGACTGAAAAGCAAGATACCATATTGTACAGTTAATTTCTCAGTCAGCTTGAACTATCATGAAACATTAGATAAATTTTGTCCCTTCTCCAATGTTAGAACAGTGGCAAGCTCTGAACCAAACCCTTAAACTTTTCATTCTTCCTCGTCACTCTAGTTTGTCTCTGAGGTTCCATAGTACTGTCCAGTACTTTTTTCATGAGTATATATGCAACTGAAGACCAGGGATGTGCCTTGTACTCCTTCTACAGGAGTTTTCTGCTTGCCCTTGGAGATCTTTGGATAATGGTGAGACAGGCTTACCACTCCTGTAGAGGCAGAGAGGAAAAAACAAATGATACAGTATGTCACTCTACGTAAGCATACACAGAATACATATAGGACCAGAAGCATTTAGAATGTCAAACCTAAATGCTACATGTACATACAGTAGTAGCTACTCAAGGTGCTCCAGCTGAACACAGCAGCCAAACAGCTTCTGTATGCCTTTGTAAGGCAATACGAATCCATAGAACAAACTCGCAATCCTACAGAAGTAAATGGCTTTTGATACTGAATCTTTCAAGGATTGAACACATTACTGATAGCAGGCCATTCTGCTGCGGTAATAAAAGATTATAATGTCTGTGATAATGTTAAAGGGCTAGATGTGCAGCATTAACCAACACAGCAGCCAACAGTAATGTATGATACTGTTCCACTCATTTTCAAGGCTTTAGTCACTTCACAACAGCCTTAGATAAACTGCAAATTCAGTTTAACAGCTCCGCTGAGCAATCAATCATTCAGAAACAAGATTCAGAGCAGTCCTGGTGAACACACGGAAGGCAATTAGATACCACCATTTGTGAAATAATATTGGTGGGAATTCTTCTCCCTCATCTGATTTATTTCTGTCAATCTGCAGTTTAGATTCTGTGTCATGATTAACTCCATTGTCCTGAGATGACATATAAATGTAACACTGGCATTATTAAATGCTTCTGAAACTAATTCTGAGCCTCACAATTGCTAAGGAAATTGATTAAAGAGAGTGAGCTAGCACTGCTAATTTGCAACTGGCTATTTTTAATGACAGACTGATAAAATGAAATGATAAGCTTGAGAATAAAACTCAGTTTATGTAATATGTCAACTTGTACGGAACACATTTGCATAAACATTCGGAGGATAAAATGAGTCCTTAGGCAGTTCGGAATATTCAGGCTGGCTGGTTTAGAAAAGAGACTAGACAAAAATATAGTGTCTGCATCACCAAATTGCAATGTCAAAAGTATCCACCAAAAGTCATAATCTGTTCGACTTGTTTGTCAAGTTTTACTGAGTAAGTTTTTGGCTTGTGCTGTGCTTCAATCCCAGCAATTAAAGTCATCAGAGGGAGTTGAAGAACCAATAAAGACAATATTCAAGGACAAAAGAATTAAGCAAGTTTGGACACATGTAATTCAACCAAGTATAAAGAAGGTATGTAGTAGTTTCCAAATGCAGTATCTGAAAGATAGAATATCTATGGTGGAGGATAATAGCTTTAAGAGAAACAGAAATGTTTGAGGAATACTGGGATGATATTAAAGAGAAAACTTTTCTGAAACTCATTTGAATAAATAGTAGAACACCAAAGAAAGAGAGAGAAAAATGTATTTGAAGCAATCAAAAGATAAAAATCTGCACTGATTGCTCTCCAGAACACAGAGTAAAACTGAATGCCTATGTCCTCATAAACATACTGGACAGATTTCAAAAACTCTTTGAAAAACAGGTTTAAGGCAGAGAGAAAAAGGAAAATCTTATTTCTATAGAGAATTTTGTATCATCATTCCACTGGAACCACATTATGAGGAAGTTTAAGTGATCATTATTTTAAAGTCATTTAGGATATTACAGCAATGGAGACATATTTATGCAAATAATGCAAATGGATCAGGTTTACTGACAATCAATGCATTAGAAGCATTCTCAAAGCCCTGAAAACGGATTACCTGCTTTTTGAAACCTGTGTGAATCAATTGACTACAGGTAAGCAAAAGGTGAAATTCAATTTTATGGTAATTTAGGAGTTTTCAAGACATGGACATTGGACAGAATTTTAAGTGTTTACATAGGGACAAAAGCAAGTCTCTTGAGCACTAGTTTGTGGGAATGGGACACAGCACTGATGTATCTGTATTCTGACTTGACTTTGGGTTTTGAAAAGGATGGCTGGCTGACAATATATGCAATTCAAGTGAAATTTATTTCCCGTTGCCAGACTCGACACCTGAATGCTTGATGAATTTAACACAAGGACCTATTCCCAGATAGCAGGGTATACATTCTATCGTCCTAAAGTAAGAAGCAGATTTATAGTTAATGAGCTTCAGCATCTGCCATAATTCTACCAGTTTAAGAATTCTAGTTTTCCAATAAAAATACGGAGGTGTCCATATCAGATACATCATTTTATGTCAGCAAGTTCTTACCCTGTGAGAAGAAATTATATGAACCTCTTGAAATGAACATATTTACATATGACAATGTGCTGTAAACCCACACTGGATTTTCCATAAAAAGTGGTCCACTTTAAAAAATAATCTTCTAAAACATCTCAATTACGTTTGAAATGTCTATTGTATTTTGTTTCATACGTAAATACTTCAAACCATTGTGTAACTGAGTTTGTCAGTATTAGGGAGATTTGGGGGCCATTATTGATTTAGTTGTTTGTTAAGATCTTAAAGAAGAACTCTATTTTCAAAAGACATCTAGTTTAACTTAACACAAGGCTAGATAACAGATAAATTGCAGTCTGTATTGCATTGTATTGGGCTTGTACTACATTCTTTGGAATGTCTTCACTGTTGCAAGAGGAAAGAATTTTGAACACAAATCTTAGAGACAAATAAATTCCTAATACATCTTAAGATATGGGCATCTCCTGATGAAGTACAGCGTTTAAAGTCTAGTTAGAAAATAATTTTCATCTGCATTCCAACTACTACTGGTTGCACTTCTCAAAGATGGATAACAGAGTTTTCTCCAGAATCCATCAGCCTCATTAAGTGCCAGTAAAATCTGGGCTACAATTCAAGATCACAGTGTTTAATGCACTCCTAACAAGTCAACATAAGCCAATATTCAAATTCAGTGCAACACTTCATTATCTGTCCAGGTACAACTACAGTGTGGTTTTTTGTTTCTATTTTGCAACAGTCACAGGGAAAAAACACGCTTCTGTGACTTAAATTTAATGGAACAGAGAAAATTACTGGCTCTTTCTAAAGTATAACTAAGGTACATTGTGATTTTTCTCCTACTGTCTAAATACGATGCTTATTAGTTTTATATATACATATACTTAATTCAGAATTGAAATAGTAAAAGAACTACTTTACTATAGCAACACCATAAGCAAGAAAACAGAATATAACATATGCATCAAGCATCGAATGCTCCATATGAACATCTAACCGCTATGAATAACAACAGTCAGTGCACAGGTACATCTTTTGTACTATGATAATTCATTCTTCTTGCCCTTTTGGTGCAAGTCCTCACTTTTTTTTTTGTCCCCATAAGCATTTTGAGATTCATTAATTGGCAAATTTGAAACACTTTGCATAGTTACCTGGTAACAAACTATAAATGTCATGGCAAAATGATTCAGGCTATCCATACCTAGTTATACAAACCCTACCTTGATACCATGATTGGTATCAAGGTAGGGGAACACATGCTACAGTCTTTGTCCATATTTGCTTAAGAGTAACATAAATGCATCATTCATGACTAGGACAGATGCTTCGTAGACAGGGCTGAGAGCAGGGAACACAGAGCAGCTCCATGTTCAGCAGAGCTGAACCAACAGCTACTCATTATCCTGTTTCCATTCAGGTCCCTTACTCTGGCCTGCGCCAGAAACCCCAAAACATTTGTATTAAAGTACATTATAGCAGCACCAGAAGCAAACAGAAAATAAGGGAGGTCTTAGCTGGTTTTGAAAGGCCACACTAAAAATAGCCCAACTTCTAGAAGCAAATTTAAAAATGCTGTCAGTGCCCTCTGTGAGGACAGAGACTATTCCAACAAAGATAATGGAGCTGGAAAGCATCAATGTCAGCTTTCAATGCACCTGGAATTTGAAATAATTCTTTTCATTAAGAAAATTGGATTTTGCAGGAGGATAAACATCATAAAGAAAAAAAGGAAGGTGGATTCATAAAAGAAAGGAATATTGCTCAGGGCAATTTCCAAGTTAAGTGGGGCAAAATTTATTAAGCACTCTTTAAAACTGAATAGGTGTGTAATTAGGAAAAAAAAAAAAAAGGTAAAAAAGATGATAGAATACCACTGTATATAGGGGAAATGAGTACTGCTTCCCAGAAATACACCTTGGGGAAAAGGCAAAGCCTTCCACCGTCCCTGTATACAACAAGAAAGGAGAACAAAAGACAGGAATTCATTTGCAGGGGAAACAAACAAACAAACAAACAAACCCCAAATAATAAACCCTGCCTAAGATTACATTTTTCCCCATTAATTGTCTTTTTTATTGCTGCTGCATGACAAGAGAAATCTTTTCCCCTGTACAGGAGAGAGGGTGAGTCCCTTTTGCTTTGGAAAAAAGCCCACCCTTGCATTCTACACAGCAGTCTCTGCCCAGTAGCTTTAAAACACATTTGCTAGCACGGAACCATCATCAGGTTTTGACAACAATCTTTCCAGTACTAGTTGCTGACACAGCTCCAATACAATCTTTGATATTCCTTGTGGTTGTATCTTTAGACAGCATATTGGCTTAGAATAATCACTCTGTAATATTCAAATCTTTTTGTCCTTACCATAGCTCAGCACAGGCATTCTTCTCAGCATATATCTCATTATATTCTTAATATAGTTTCTGCTTCAAATAAAAGGCATGGGCTTTGAGAGAACTTGTTTTTTACGTCTGCCAATCAATCTGCTACAACAAACATTTTCATGCATTTCTGCATCACGATGTATGGAAATACGACTACAGTTGCCTTTTTATTTGACAGAAGTACAAAACCTCATGAAATAACCACTAACCTGCATTTCATTAGGAGAGGGGAAAAAACCACTGATTCCCTTAACGCAAACAATTTTATTAATAAGGCAGCAGCACCAAGCAGTATTTGGTAGTACTGAAGCCTGTACACCCACATGAGATCTGCAGGCCTTGTCGAATAGCTTGCTTCTGGCTATCTTCAGTCTTGTAACATTTTCACATTAATTTTGGGCAGCATGAATTATCCCACTTGGGGCATTTTAAACACGCTTGAAAATAAATAATGAATGCATTGGGCACTATAAATTAGCAAACCTCAGAAGCAGCTACTGTTACAGATCCTGAAAAGTTTTTCTAAATTTGTCAAGCTGTGAATAATAAATAGAGTGGAAATGGCCAATTAATGTACTTAAATAATGACCTTTATCAAAAGTGAAAAATGCTACATTTTTTTAGGCCTTTAATACCAGAAAAAAGCTCTGACAATTCTGCTACTTTAGCCCTGATACTTCACTAACAGAAATGTGGTTTTATACTTTAAGGGAATCTCCATGTGAACTAGACCTGTGGAACCAAACACAGTACCAAACCGTGACAATTTGTTTCAACAATTGGAAATACATACATTTATACTTTATGTGACAACAAAGTTTGTTAAAAATATCATTTGAAGGTGAAGATTTATGACCATATTTACTTAAACCTACAATTTTGAAAATCACAGATCAATAGTCATACAGGTTATATTACAGTGAAGTATGATTTCTCTAAGGGATTAAGACAAAATGTAACTAATTTGTTTTCTAGCCTCAACTTTTTTCTAATAAAGACTCACTTTTATTGCAGTACTGAAAATAATGAAATAAAAGCATGATGATGATTGGGAGTAGTCAGCATGGATTTACAAAGGGGAAATCATGTTTAATGAATCTGATAGCCCTCTCCCCTGACACAGGCTAAGTGCATGCTGGGACAGCAGTGATGATGTATATCTTGACTCCAGCAAGGCTTCCAATGCTGTTTCCTACAATATCCTTGTAGATACACTGACACAGCGTGAACCAGAGCAGTAGACAGGGAAGCGGATTGCAAACTGGCTGAACTGCTGGGCTCAAAGCTTTGTGATGAGCAGCACACATTCCAGCTGGAGGCCCTACTATTACACTAAGGGAAAATAACCCACAGTAGTGTGATGTCAACAGGATCAAGGAGAGAGCAGAATCAGGCAGCAGTACTATTCCTTATATTTCCTTTCTCCTAAAAATTAATAGATCTGGTAAAAGAAAAAGGCATTGAAAATTGAATACTGTATCATTTGAGGCTTATCAGTATTCATCTTCAGGTGACCAAGACACTGGCACAGCTTACATACCTCACTAGGATGGCATAAACCATTTACTTGACTGTAGACAAAAACTGCATTACACTGAGTTATAATATTGTTGTTGCACTACCAGTTCATTTATTCATGAACTGCAGAGAAAAACAAGCACGTGAAATGTATATGAATTTTCAGTTCAAAAGTTACTGCCATCAAGGGACAGCCTTAAATTATGCACTACCTTTAAAAAAAAAAAGTTGTGTTGTTGGTTTTTTTTCCCCAGGAATGCATGAACTGCATCTAATGAGCACACCCTTTAGCCTCTTTCTTTTGAAATCAAGTGTTCTTTTGTTGCTCGGGGCTCACATTCCATGTGACACGTGCACCAGAAACAAAACGGGTCTAAAAGTTGGAAATAAGTACATCAGATTTTCTGCCTTTTTTTTTTTTTTTTCTCCTCTTTTTCCAAATACGAAGACTCCAGCTTATTCAGCCATATCCTCATCGGTTACCCTTGCCTATATGTGGTCATTAGTTTTCGTATAAAACATTGGTTAATGAATAAGTTTAATTGAGAAGTACGAATTACAAGGAAAGATGTTGCTACAAAAAAACCTAATGAAATGAAAAACCTATGACCTGCTAAACCACCAAACATTCCCAGTCAAGCCAGGCTCGGGTTCTGAATAACAGCAAAGACTTTAAACATATGAGATCTTCAGTTATGATGACCTTGAAAATTATCTGTTCCAAAAAGTAACGGTGGCTTCAGAAAAAAAACAAAGGTAAAGTATATTACTACACACTTGTGACAGTGAAGGAGAGAGAGAAAAAATATTGTTTGCTGTTTCTTTATAGAATTCAGAACCACAAATCAATCTCCACAAATTAATCTAATTTGAAATATTTTGTACACATACTTTACCATTTTCTAATTCTACAGGTTAGATTTCAAAAAGTATGAGTTATTAAAACAGCTTACTGAGCCAGTTCTTCAAACGAAGAAAACCAAAATAAACTTGTAAGAAATGTGGTTGGCATTTCCTTCTTTTTCCATAAAGTAAAACCTCTTCTACTGCAGCTATCCAAGTGTTACCGTACAGCTTTATGTTTTCCTCTGTCCAGCTCATGTGAAAACATACACAAAAATGGGGGGAGATCAAGATGATGAAAACTTTTGGTGTAGTTGACATCTGATCTGAATTCTGATTAACACCCGCTGTGTCGTTTAACTAGAAACAAGACCTAAAATCTCTCCAGAGAATATATGACTGTGATTTAGCTAACTGACATCTGGATGCTCTACATAAATATAGCTGAAAGAACATTTTCCTGGCAGTTACAAGCCTGACTGATAAAGTAAGCAGTTTGAGCATTAAGGCCTCAGGTGGCTCATTACATCTCTATTGACAACTCAAAAAATTTTTTCCCCTACCTCTCAAACCAGGTCCTACATAAAGTTTTTGCACCATACGCAGCTGAGTTCTGTGGCCATCCTGGGAGGAGAGGTCCCTGCCTTCTCTGGGAAAACATACCCAAAATGCACATATTAATGGACACAGGCACACATAACCAAGGAGGCAGGAATGCTCTGTATATATTTAGTGCAACTTGTGAAAGTTGTACTTTGCAGGAAGGGTTCAGTTATACATTTTGCAATGAAAACTACAAGGTATCAAGTAGGTATTTACAAACTGAGGTTGATTTCATTTGTATGTAGGTCAACAAAGAGTAGCACAAACAGCAAATTCAAAGCTGTATAGAAGTGGAAAGCACTTGAACAACCTGTTTAAATTCTAAAACCTCCTTATGCTTTTATTGAAGGTTACTTGTCACTGTGATCATTAGACCTCATGAACATAATCATGTAGAAGGACCATTGTTGGGCAGACCTTCTGCACTTGACAAATAAAACTAGAACCAACTCATTCAAGCAATTCAACAGTTTTCATAACAACATCATAAGGTCTTACTAGGAAGAGAGAGGGGACAAAACAAAGGAATACTGAGAAGTTAGCTAATGAAAATCTTGAGTAGATTTGCACCAAACACCTGCAAAATTACAAAATGATGCACTGCTAAGATGTAAAAATACTTAGTTTATTATAGAAACAGAGACAGAATTTCTGTCATATAGTTAAACTTTCTGAACAGATTCAAAGAGACAGCACAGTTTTGTTTTCTACATTAAATATATAAAATAATAAATGAAATTTACCCTCTTGAATTGAAAAAAAGCCAGTTAAATGCATTCTTGAATCAGTAACAACTGCAGAATCTGCACTCCATCAAGCTGTTATCCTGCTTTTATAAAATTAAGAGATACATTCGGAAGCCTTAATATGATAATGCATTAATATAATAGTGGATTGCCTCTCAGTATCACTACATGACAACTTTTAAAATGCAAAACAAAGTTAAGTGCAACGTAACCCAATTCAATCTAATTTGTTTAATCCCATTTAGTCAAGTTTGCAAACTCTTCTGCCAACATCAGCTCTTTTGGTTGCCAGTTAGTAGCAACATCACTACTACTGCGAGAAAAGGCGAAGCCACGGCACCATTATGGCACATAGATCTCCTACTGCATTCTACAAATACATGCTTTCAGCAAAGAGCTGCTTAAATAGATTGAGTGTCTAACTGCTGAATAGAAGATATCCTAATGAACCGGATAAAAGTCAAATATTGCAATCCTCTAATTTACTGAAAAGCTTCCAAACTTTGTGTACTGTCACACACTTCTTACACGAGTATCACAGATTCTATTGGTAGAACTGGTCAGAAAAGCATAAAAGCAATAAGCGTTCTATGAGTAGGCAACAGCAGTTGGAAATTCTCTTGTTAAATGGAAAAAGTATGTAGGAGTGACTGAAAATGGAGATCTAGATTTTTCTAATAGTGCAGAATACAATAGCTTTTAATAGATTTTTCTCAGATGTTTAAAATTATAATGGGTCAATTTAGTATAGTGTGTAGTTTGATGATTTATTTTCTTCAGATACAAAGCTGCTGCAGAATTTCTTGTCTCCAAGCTGCAGTTTCCCACCATTAGGGCAGACAACTGAAATTTACTGGGTTAATGTTGTGGTTTAAGCCAGTTTTCTCACTCATTCACTCCCCCCTCTTTCTTCCCCCCGCTCCTAGGGGTATGGTAAATCACTACTGCAATAATAATGATGACAAGTACAAAGAGGATAGAACTGCCTACCAAGCCCGACCCAGCCAGTGCACCCTCCAGCAGTGCACCCCCCAGTGCACCACCGCACCCTTCCTGGTCTCTGCTCTTTGTTTTCACATCCTGGACATGATGTGCTGTAGTATGGAATAACCTCTTTGGTCAGTTTGGGTCAGGTGTTCTGTCTCTGCTTCCCCCCGGCTCCCCTCCTCCCTGGCATAGCATGAGGCTCAGAAAGTCCATGGTCAGACCAAACCACCACCTAGCAGTAACTGAAAACACTGCTGTTATCAGTGCTGTTCCCAGGCCCAAAATCAAAACCACAGCGCTGCACCCGCTACCAAGAAGGAGAAAAATGACTGCTGCTGCTGAACCCATGACATTCCTCTTGTCCTATCGCTTGTTACTTGGGAGAAGAGACTGACTTCTACCTTGCTACAACCTCCTGTCGGGCAGTTTCAGAGACTGATAAGGTCCCCCTGAGCCTTCCTTCCTCCAGACTAAACCCCTCCAGGTCCCTCAGTCATTCCCCATCAGACTTGTGCTCCAGGCCCTGCACCAGCTCCATTGCCCTTTGTTGGCCCTGCTCCAGAGATTCAGCAGAGATTCTGTAGTAGAACAGGACATCTGCTACAGCAGATCCCGAACAGCTTGAACTTCAGGCATGATTCAGCAACTCTAGCACAGTGCTTGGGGTCAGCACTTGCGCAGGGCTGCAAGACCTCAGCAACGTTGCTAAACCCAGCCTTGTTTTATGAAGAACTTAAAAGGTATTTATGGTTTTTGCAAGTGGGAACCCACCACGTGCCAAATGCACCACATTCATCAAAACCACTATTTTCAACACATTAAATATTTAGAAGCGATGCCAAAGCTGCAGGACAATAAGCAACAGTAATATTGGGGTGACATAAAGGAGGAGGTTTCACTTAATTCTTCTGTTGCCAGCATGCTCAGAAGTAAGGCCAAATCCTGAAAGCCTGCTCCCTACCTCCAGCCTGTCCCTGTGACCAGGACCATCACACCTCCATTCTGGCAGGGGCTTTGTATCCCCTGAGGCTTCTCCCCTCTCCTCTTTGGGTCCCAGCAGGAAGGGCCGGAGCTGTGGGATTAAACCTCACAGCCTGGGGGTGGAATTCTTTGCCTAGCTCCAGAGGTTTCCCAGTGCAGCCGTGAGTCAGTGGAGAGCGTGACTCAGTGTTCAGTGCACAGAGCAGGGAAAGCAAATACCGGCAGCTCTGCCATGCCAGAACGGTGGATCCCATGATTCTGGTGCTAGGGACAAACCTCAGCCACATCTGGCAGGGGAAGAAATGAAAAGCAGGATCCTTATAGTCAAGTCACCTCAACAAAGATGAGGATAAGCCCTGTCTGCTGACGGGATTCCTGAAATCCATCACCAATCCGAACCTGGGGCAGGAGGAACTCCTTGTGGAGGGGCAAGGTTTGCAAGTGAAGAGAAATCCCCCCAGGGATCATTTCCACCTCTGGGTGTTTTCCTTTGGGCATACAGCAACCGCAATTCATGAAGGTGAGATATTTCCCTTTTCTAAATGTCCCTAACAAGCAATGCAATCCCCTGGGAATGCTCCTGGCAACAGAGAAAGTGCTGGGCCAGGATCCTGTGGAAGAAAAGCTGTCCATGCTGCACTGCAGCCCCTGTGCTAATCCTAGGAGCTGGGCCAGTTCCTGCTGTCTGATGGGCACATGAGGTCAATATCCCGAACCCATTAATTTTGGGAGGTTTTATGCATGGCGGGAAAGCATTCAGTGAGAAAACCCCTCTGTGTATGTGCATAATTCCTGCTGATGGTCTATAGGGACATCGTTGTCCCCAGCCCTTCCCAGGGACCTCAATGCCGTCTCCAGCCCTGCCACCTTGGCACAACCATTTTAAGGGTAAAAGCCAGAAAGCAAAGCTGTGCCAAGGAGCTGTAGCTGAACAGGCTGGTTGGAGGCCATTGCCTGCAGAAAACCAGACCCGGGGGAGCAAGGCTTTTCCTGAATCAGGAAGGGTGACGAAGGCACAGGACCAGGGCTGAGCTTTTCTCCGTGTTTTCTTTTAGGTGGCAGAGAAATCTGACAGCAGCAGAAAGGAGCTGGAAAAACAAATAGGTGTGTCCGGCAGCAAAAGGGCCGTAGCTATAGCAATGGGACAGGCCCTGTTGACAAAAGGCTGCACAAAGGACCTTCTCTTAGAGATTAGAAGCAGTTTACGAGCTGGCAGGGCTCCCTGGGAAGGTGCTGGGGCTGCCACCATGGCCCTGGGAGGCAGGAGCTAAAACACCAGGATGGGGGGAACATAGAATCATAGAATGGTTTGGGTTGGAAAGGACCTTAAGATCATTCAGTTCCAAACCCCCTGCCATGGGCACGGACACCTCCCACTAACCTAGTGCCTGCAGCATCCCCTGGGGCCGGAGCTGCAGTGTGTTTCTGGGAGGGCCATGGGAATGGGGTGTCATACAGGGGCTGCTCCCCAGGGCATGGGAGGGTCCCCAAAGGCATGGTTTATTTTGGGGATCCCCCAAGCTCTGCTTGCCAGGACGTTGTGTTTCTGTTGTCACCATTTGCAGTGCAGCCTGGGGATAATGCTTGCTAACTTATAGAGGTGTCCAGGGCTTGGATGCTGCCTGAGCTGGATGCCACCCTCAAGCCTTCCTTCCTCCTATCCCAGGCACCTGCAAAGGGAGAGGCAAAATGCTGCTGGAGGGTTTTGCAGCCACTCAGAAAGCCCTAAAGGCAGTGCCCAAAGCAAGACCATGAATAACAGGGGTTGACCAATACCTGACCATTACATTGCATCCGGGGATGCAGCATCCCCAGACAGCCACAGGCCCCTGTCCTGCCTTCCTCCTCCTGTGTCCCCTGCAGAAAGTGGGGTCTGGCTCAGCAAAACCTCCTGGGACATCCAACACAACAAAGGAGGTATATGTGAGCCAGAAGCTTGGCTGAGCCACCCCAGTTGATGAGAGGGACAAGCTGCACGGTGATGAGGGCAGAGCAAGGCTGGGGGAGCCAGCAGCTCGATGCCAGGGGACTGGTGGGGGGGCACAAAAACCAACCTGTGCCCAGAGTGATTCCCACTCAGGTTAAGTTTTGCTGCAGATGAGGGCTCCCGAATACTGAACTGAAGCACTCACAAGCTGGGGCTGAGCTGCAGTTGTCTGTTTTAATTTATCTAAGACTAAGAAAAGATTAGTTTGTAATTAAAGCCATGGATCAGCACTGACAACAGCATGACTCTGCGTACAGCCACCTCACAACACATGAGCATGTCTGCAGCT
>JARCZZ010022311.1:0-11212 GCA_030323915.1 Brotogeris chrysoptera
TAGGGTTGGAAAGGACCTTAAGATCATCTACTTCCAATCCCTCTGCCATGGGCAGAGACACCTCACACTAAACCATGACACCCAAGACTATCCAACCCAGCCTTGAACACTGCCAGCGATGGAGCATTCACAACTTTCCTGGTGCCTCACTACCCTCACAGTAAAGAATTTCTTCCTTATATCCAATCTAAACTTCTCCTGTTTAAGTTTGAATCCCTTATCCCTTGTCCTATTGCCACAGTCCCTAATGAAGTGTACCTCACCAGCATCCCTATAGGCCCCCTTCAGATATTGGAAGGCTGCTCTGAGGTCTCCATGCAGACTTCTCTTCTCCAGGCTCAACTGACCCAACTTTCTCAACCTATCTTCATACGGGAGATGCCCCAGTCCCCTGGTCATCCTCATGGCCCTCCTCTGCACTTCTTCCAACAATTCCATGTCCTTTTGAAGTTGAGGACACCACAACTGCACAGAATACTGCAAGTGAGGTCTCAGGAGAGCAGAGTAGAGGGGCAGGATCACCTCCTTCAACCTGCTGGTCACGCTCATTTTGGTGCAGCCCAGGATATGGTTAGCTTTCTGGGCTGTGAGCACACACTGAAGCCAGCATATGTTAAGTTTCTTATCGACCAACACCCCCAAGTCCTTCTGCGCAGGGCTGCTCTGAATCTCTTCTCTGCCCAACCTGGAGCTGTGCCTGGGATTGCTCCAACCCAGGTGTAAGGCCTTGCACTTGGTTCAACTTCATCAGATTGGCATCAGCCCACTTCACAAACATGTCAAGGTCCCTCTGGATGGCATTCCTTCTCTCCAGCATATCAACCAAACCACACAGCTTGGTGTTATCGGCAGACTTGCTGAGGGCATGCTCAATCCCAATATCCTTGGACAAATCCACCCAACAGGACAAAGTAAAGCATAAAATTACCTTTATTTTTTTTAAAGATATTCTTGCATTTCAAACCTTTAAACCTTTCCAAGTTCATAAAACTAACTAGTTCAAATTTATGTTGGCAGATTATTTATTTAAGTTGCTGTAGATGGCAATGTCTTTGTTTGGGTTTTTTCCAAATCTCATCCTAAGCCTTTTTTCTTCTAAAGCTTATTTCACTACTAGCATGAAATAAACAAGGAATTTATACCAAATTAAAGAGGTTTAAATAAAGATAAAATAAATGACCTCTTCTACTTGTCTCTTCCTGGTGAAACTGGACAGTCAAATAATATCATAGTGGTGCTACCTTTGTAAAATTCAGGTGAACCTTAAGGAAGACTAAGAAATACATTCTTAGCAAAAAAAAAAGAAATCAAGACAAGCTTTTCTGAGAAGGAAAGCAGGAATTAGTTTCAAATTATAAGTCATTATTATTTAAAAAAACATCTTGTTTGAGTGGGAAGATAATATTAACATTTCATGAGCTAAAACAAAAAAATATTCCAAGCATTTTAATGCTTCAAATGCAACTGCCTTTGCTCAAATACTTAGTGCTTTTCAGGGGATAGAGAGCACCCACCTTTCCTATGTCTCATTGTGAGTTTTGTCATAAGCTTTATTTGTGTTGCTATGATAAAACTTATAATCTGCTTTCAGAAAAACTAGAAGGTAACTGGAATCATAATAAAAATGAAACAAAACAAAAACATGATTTTAGACTGAACATGGAAACTCAGCCGCTGTTTAGTTCCTTTTATATATATATACTTCCCACAACACAAAGGGATATTGAAAATATTCAAATATTTAAAAATAATATTTAATTGAATATTTTTAAAATTCTAATTTTGCTAAAAATGTAGGATCATTATTTTTATTAAAGTTTTAACAAAAGGCCCATTCCATAGGATAGTGAATGATTCTGACAGTTTTCTTCTGAGGCAGTACTCAAAGCTCCTTCACCTAAATGTTTTAGTTAGAACAAAAAAAAAGGGTTTTCTTCTAAAAAAAATCAAAATATTTTGCTCCAATCACAATTTCTGCTATTTTAATAAATTATCTGTTCATACTTGAAATCAGTTAATTTTTGGTAAAAAAATGAAAAGCTTTTCTATTCTGAAAGCATCAGGACAGAACATTCAAAGTTATCAAAAGGCATCATCTGGGAGATAGGGAATTTCTCCACAAAAAAAATCTATTTCTCCAAAATGCTTTAACACCGAGTCATTTTCTAACAGTAAATTGCTCTTGTTGATGATATCCAAAGCGGCTGAAGTTCCTGTTGTGATGAAGTGCTTGCTCAGTTTGCTTATCTCCTTTATACTCGCAGTAGTCTCTGCAATATACTGCTTGTCAGAATGATTCAGAAAGTGTCTCCTTCCTACCTCATGTTTAAAACCCAGCATTAAAAACCCATGAAAACCCAAATGGTATTAATCTCTTCTTTCTTATCTGAAATCTAACAGATGAAAATGAGGAAAGAGGTAATTTACCCATCGTCTTACTTCAAACTAGGGTTAATTATATGTAATTATATATAAATCAAGAGACATTTGTAATTTTTTTTCCTAAATACATCCAGTGATTGAGATACCAGAATTCTTTAGGCAGCCTGTTTTCTACTTTGTGATTCACTTATTGTGCCAGTATAAAGTTTTAAAGAGTATCTAGTTTTAAATGCTAGAAATTTCCCTTGTTTGGAGTTTGTATCCAATAGGTCTTTTGTTCACCCCAGTCATGGCAGCAAAGAAGTTGTTACCCATTCTTCGTGCCCTTTATACATTTGGAAAGTGTTATAGTGTGTCCAACCAGTCTTCTCCTTTCGAGACCAAGGAGCTACTATTCCTTGTAAGTCAAGGTTTCTAGATGTCTGCACATATATCCAGGTTGTCATCATTTAGCCCAAGTTAGTCTACTTATTTCTTGCACTGTGATGCTGAAACCTGGACCTTGATTTCAGAATATGTGGCCCAGGCAATTTCCCTCAACTGTCTAGCAAGTATCAGCACAACAATTCCTTGCTCTTGGTCTGTTTTTGTTGTTTTTTGTTGTTTTTTTTTTTTGTTGGTAAGGGTTTTTTGGGGGGAGGGATTTATACATTCCCTTATTTTTAACAGCATGATATAGGCGTATCTTATCACTGCCATCTAAGTAATTAGTGAAGAAAAGCAAGTTTTTTTTTCCCTGTCTCCAAACTCTCTGAACTCCTCAGAAGTTTGTAAATTGCTCTGAGAAAGGTGTATGCTTCAAAATCATCAGAAGACCTGACAAAACATCATCTAAAATTGAATCTCTCTTCCCTTAGTATTCTCATTTAGGTTCCCCCAAATGCATTTGTATTTACAGTTTCTCCAATTTTAAAGAAAAATATAATGCATCAAGAAAGAAACTGGACTAAAATCTTTTTAGAGCTGCAAATACATCTGGAAACAAAGCAGGCAAAGGAAGTAGAGATAAGAAGTAATTATACCAAACATTTTTAATAAAGGATGGACTTATTTGTGTGAAGGGAAAAGCTTCAAGCTCTGTTAGGTTGCAATTAGAAACCTCACTCTAAAATGTAGAAGCATTAAAATTTCAGAATGATTTATTAGAGATATGGCCATCTATTTAGACAGGGGTGTTTATAGAGATCTGAATATTGAAACATTTCTGCTGTGAAGCAAATAATGCTGACTCCAGACCTTCTGAAAGGAGCTCTAGAAAAAATTATGAAGAGAAATGCTCCTGCATGAGGAAGTCTTGAACACTGATAACGTGGGGAGTCTTACACATTGTGGGGCTGATGGCAGGGATGCTGACATCCATTTGTGCTTACGAAATCAGACCTAGCGGGTGTTTCAACAGCTAGGGAGATTAACCACTGGAACAACCTGGTGAGCACCACGGAGGTTTCTCCACCAGTAAGTAATGTTCATGTGAGATATTGTCTTGTATTTCCAATGAAAATTATCACTATATTTGGAAAAAAAAACCCTGGGACAATCCTCTGGATGGGCTGGAGCCATGCCAAGGCAGATGCAGTCTCCATTCTGGCTTTTTCCTCTATCATAGAGAGGACACTGGAGGTGTTCTCCTCTTTGAGGAGCTGTGCCAATAATATAGTGATCAAATTAATCTACAACTACCTCACCTTCAATGAAGAATAAGTTATGAGAAAGAAAAAAACCCTTCATTTCTTAACTCAACCTGAATTCCCCCTCTCACCTTTACCTGCCTTTTTAAAGTAAGCAATTAGCAAAGGGAAGGAAGGTCATCTGTTTCTCTCTGTAGGGTTGGGAACAATAAGGGTTAGGTCTTGGTGGGATATCACTGTGCTAAAGGAACCCTGTGTTAACCCAGCTGCCAGCATCATGGATTACAGAAGCTGCACTCACCAACACTGAAACTCTCCCAGCAGCTGCCTTGTAAGACCCTGCCTGTAACATAGCACTGTCTAAATCTCTGCAGCTTTTGAGCTGGGAATAGAATACAATAAATAATTTATACCCAAATTTGGAAAACTCCCTTTCCCACCACCTCCCCAGGATAAAAGAGGAGCAATTTAGAGAGGCTTATAATTTGCTTTTTCTATTTTGGCTGCGGTTTGGTATTCTATGGTTCATTTCATCAGCACATAAATAGAATGCAATACAAAAACATGATTTCTGAAAGAGCAAGGTTGTACAGCTCTCCTTGGGCAACTATGGCCTTTGTCTCACCAGGAGACAGCATCACCATCTGCTCAGCAGGGCTAGGTCTCTATGTAACTAATTCAATGAACAAACAGAACATGGATATTGTCAAGACCTATGTGTAAAAGGCTGGGATAAAAACAGAAAGGAGGCTGCCCCATACAGCTGTAAATCATTCCCTGCCTTGATGGCACATGCGCAGCAATAGACTCTCTAATGCAAAGATCACCTCTCAGCAGGACCCTGGTCTCATAGAGTGCACTGGAGTGATTTGTTGTCAGCATCCCTTTCTTTGATGGAGGGCAGGGTGGGGAGAAGTGACTGCATATTTGTGGATGAGTAAAGGGTGGTGAGGAAGCTGGAAACTGCCCCAAAGAGCTGGATTTGACCTCCATGTCTTTACAATGACACTGAAAGGGGTAAGTAGTTCCCCCTCAGACTGTGCTTTGGGAGGCAGCAGGTGAGTTTCAGCTTACCTGAAAACTTAAAGCTGTGTTTTGTGTCAGTGGGAACTGTGTTGCTGAGAGACAGAGAAAAAGGCAACAAGCTCTGAAAATACAAGCATCAGCCATGTCACTCGAGTACCCCCAAATTAGCTTGTGATTACGTATATTTCTCTGTGCTGTCTCACTATCAGAGAGAATCATATCTTAGCATCTCAGAAAGTTTTATTGAAGACTGCCATTGATATTTGTGAAATGCTCTTGCAATCTGGACCAAGAGCTACAAAAATATCCCAAGTAAGTCTAAATAAGGCAGGCTTTGACTGATACTCATTCCAAGGCTCACACCAGACATTTAAGAATATTAATATTAAAATAACTGCTATGTTAATGAGAGCATATCAGGTGCTACAGTACCAAAGCCACAGTGGACCCTAACACAGGAGCAGCCCAACCTGCATACTGATGATGCCAATGTCAGTGACAGAACAGAATAATCTCTTTTACAGGATTCTGGCTAAGAGATGAGTCTTACATCAGGGGAGAAATGAATATGTACAAAACCGTTGTGACATAAGGTACAAGCTGGCATCTCTGGAAGTAGAATCATAGAATCATAGAATGCTTTGGGTTGGAAAGGACTTTAAGATCATCTAGTTCCAATGCCCCTGCCATGGGCAGGGACACCTCACACTAAACCATGGCAACCAAGTCTCTGTCCAACCCAGCCTTGAACCCCGCCAGCGATGGAGCATTTACAAACTTCCTTGGACAACCCATTCCAGTGCCTCACCACTGTAACAATAAAGAATTTTCACCACCCTCACAGTAAAGAACTTCTTCCTTATATCCAATCTAAACTTCCCCTTTTTAAGTTTGAACCTGTTACCTCTTGTCCTGTCATGACAGTCCCTAAGGAAGAGCCCCTCCCCAGCATCCCTATAGGGCCCCTTCAGATACTGGAAGGCTGCAATAAGGTCTCCACGCAGCCTTCTCTTCTCCAGGCTGAACAGCCCCAAGTAAATCTGAAAGGATTTGTTGGCCTGCATTCAGAAATCACTACTGCCTCTGCTGCTGCTCATGCTTTTGCCATGAAGTGGGAGATGATTTAAAATGCTTTCGGAGCTCCAAGTGAGGAATCATCACCTGGCGCTTCAGCAGGACAAGTGCTTGTAGCACTCAGAGATCTCCAACAGTTTGAAGCCTGTAAAGTCCCTACTGTGGAGATGAACATTTGTACCCTGGACATACTCAGATGAGCAGCACAGGGCAGGGTCTGAGTGAGTCACAGATCCTGAGCATTCTGCCCACCCCATGGTGACTTTAATATGTTCATCAGCCTCTTTGCAGCTATACTGGGAGGAGAACTCTCAAGAATGTCAATTTTTCACTGCAGCTGCAAGAAGAACCTTTTGCTTTGTAAACGCAATAATCTGGTGTGTAAGACATGAGATTTTCCTTGGAATTCTCCGTTCATAGGCAATTTGGAATACTCTTGTCCGCTAATTCAGACTGAACACATGTTTTAGGTAAAATTTCCCAAGAACTGGGAATACTGCTTGTCCCCAGTTGTGTCAGACAGCGCCAGAGAGTTTCTTTTTAAAAACAAAAAGGAGGAGGGAAGGAACTAAGAAGGATAATCTTATCCTTTTTCAGCAGCACAGCAGGGAAGCCAAAAGGAATAACATCAATATCATTCTGCTACATGAAAAAGATCATCACAGAAGTTCAAAACAGAAGTAGAAAAGAGAGACCTGCAACAATTCCAGCACTCTTAACCCGCTTGAAAGAACTACGAAAGCTGGGGTTCACAGACAAGGGAGATGCAGGCACACAGGCTGTGTTTTGCAGAAGCCATAATGCTGGAAGGGAGGGAGTGAAAAACACAGATGTGTCATCACTGGATAGAGGATTTGGCCAGTGAGACATTTTGGAAGAAGCAAGGAAGAGGCAAGACAGAATGTCCCTGTCCTCCAGCTGTGATGGGGACGAGGGTGTCAAATTGATTAGACATAATGTGTAAGTGGCATCTCTGCTTTATATTTTCTTAAAGCCAGGTCCAGAAATCTCACCCAGGTGGGCTCACAACTTGCTCGCCATTCGCACAGACTGTAGAGACTGCTTTCAAACATGCAGCCATTCTGGACATTTTACTGTATAATGCTCTGCGTTACCAGCTGTCAGAGCTGGAAAATGAACTAGAATCTATTACTTTTTCAGGTCTGCCTATGGCTGTTAATTTTGATCCTCTAGAAAGCAAATGACTTGTAACTTTGTCAAACTGTTATGGCTCTAGACAGCTTATTATGTATGTACAAAATACATCCAAGTGATGGGCTGGGTATCATGCACAGAGATGCAAATATAATCTACTAAACCAGATGAAAGAAAAAAAAAAAGGTGTTGCAAAATGTCGTACCTTTGACTAACTGCTGTATGTTTATTAATTAATAAGAAATACAATTAACAATTTCATAGAATGTAGAATCCTCTTCTGTTTTGCTTCTTAATTGGTACAATAAAATGTTAACTATGAAAGAAATTTACCTTCCAGTCTTATTACGCTGGAAATTTCCGCTGCCCCATTGAGCACCGAGAAAGAAAAAGCTATGTTGTAATTCTGCAATGATCTATGTCGTAAATAATTCACAAGGGAAGTTCACTGTATGCCTGCAACTCTGATTACCATGAAAGACAGTGACACCAGACTGCCCACTGATTTAAAAGCATCTGCAGGTACCTTATTTATAATTAGGGACCTAGAAAAAAAAAAAAAAACAACAGTGGAGGAAAACTTGTAAGTGTTCCTCAAATATCATAAAAAGCTCAGGCTGTGGAGTGATAAATTACCAGACCTCTAACTCAATCTCAGCTTTCTAATGATCTCATCGATCAATCATACTTCACGGCTACAATTCATGATATCATCTGAACTCCCTCTATTGAGTTATAGCTTTGTTACAAATCCTACATTATCCATTATCCTTACATCGAATATACACTACCTTATTACAGTAGCACTCAACAGCACTGCCAGACTTGCAGGGTTATCAGGTTTCCCATTAGAAGTTTTCAGAGGAATACAGAACAGACAAGAGAATATACTCTGAGTGCAGCTTCTCTGCATGAGCTTAGGAAGGGGAGGATGGCATTGTGATTAGGCTGCTAACCTTGGTAAAGAGCTTGTGCAAATCCTTGCTGCACACAGGCTATGCATACAACCTTGCCCGAGTCACTTGGGCAGCTGAAGAGCTGAAGAGCTTGGCTGTATCAGCTGGTAGACTACAGAGCAGAGGGGCCTGAATTGGCTCCTGGGGCTGGCAACATCCATGCAGGGCTGACAGAATCACCCAGGATAAGACCTCTCTACTCAATTGGGGAAAGGGTCCAGCGGAAGCACCTCAGCTGCAGAAGCGGTTTTACTGCACTCAACTGTTTTTATTTATATGGGAAAGATGGGGGATTGATCTTACTGATTATTTCTACGCTGGGAAAAAAAGTATGCTGATATTAACAGTCCTTTTGCAGCAGATAAGTTACTAAAATATTGTGGTGTCCACAGTGCAGCTGAGCCATGTTTATGCATTTTACCACTGCTGAATTTGATAGGCAGGTGAGATGCAGTGAGTTTAGGAGGAAAAGAAGGGTTCTTGGTGCTTTGAGGTTCAACTGCATGATGCCAAAAGATGGGTCTGTGTACCGCAAACAAGCCTAAAATAGGGCATAGATGAGCCTTCACATTTGAGTGATAGCTGAGGAACTGACCAGGGAAGGGGCTCATGATGCTCATCACTATCTCCTTGAAAGAAGGCCCTGTGAACCCACTCAAAACAGCGTCTTCTCCCCTGAAGACACTGAGGGCAGCAGGTAGGTGAGATCTTGCTTCCCCAGGTTCTAATTGAAAGATGTGTTGACATTAGGTAATGTCAGAAAGCAGTGGGAGTGAGGCTGCTCAAGGAAGGACACAAGCCATGCAACCATGCACAGATAGAGACCGTGCCCTCAGCTGGACAGCACAGATCCCCTGCAGCAGAGCGGGGCTGGGCTCCTGACAATGTCCAGCTCTACTAACAGCCCCAGATAAGGTGATGATTCACGGCCAGGTTCCATCAGAGCCCAGTCAGGAATAGCAGGAGATGGTGCTGGTGACAAATTACTTTGACCCTTGTTCTCTTCTGCACCACAAATGCTATCAATCTCACCTTCTAACCATCTAACACATTACAACATGGCCAAGGACTTTCTTCTCCTTTCCCTCCTGCTCTGGGTCCCTTCTTCTGCTCTTTTCGTTGGTTACACAGCTGAAGGTAAGTGTGTATGGACATGCGGAGAACATGCTAGAGCATGGATTCAATCCACTCAGCTAAGGAGATATTTGCTGCTAATGGATTCGAATGAGGCCCCACCAGAGCAAACTAGTTAGCTGACATCACATGGGCTGCATTGAAAGGCTCCATCATGCTTTCCAAAAGCAGGAGCTGAAAAGAACAGGGCTTGAACAGGGCTTGCTCTTGCTTAGTACACAAACGTCTTCCGACAACGCCTCTGCAAACCCCAAGCTCTGTCTTAACTGTCTCTCCACTTGAACAGAAAGGCACGTTACCTTTTTTTTTCCAAGCAAAGTGATTAATTAAACTTGTCTAACTCACTTTAATTCCTCTTTAAGCTTTTCGTCTATTTTTAGAGCATATAATTCTGGTTCTGTGACATTTTAAAGTTCAGTGACGATTTTGGGGTAGTTGGCTCTGAAACATCAAGGTGAATTTCCTGTGAGCAATTCAAGGATGTTTCAGAAAATTCTCACCAAGGTGCTTAAAAAATCCCAAGCAAAAATACGTTTTAAACTGGCATCTCTGTTAGAGGCAGGAAAAGGTTTTCCTCAGCAGCACAATGGCATAGATGTCCACTTTTGTACATGGGATCAATAAAAAAAGATGTAGAAGGAAAATCATAATGACCTACTCGTTTTATATAGAAAAATGTGTGGATGTTGAACAGGTACAATGGATGAATGTATTGGTTTTTACCCATAGCTGCAGCTATTCATTTCAGTTTAATATGAAGCGCTCATTTATTAAACAGTATTTATTTGCTATTAAAGAAAATTTATGATTGCTAGTAAAATTAAGCAACTAAATCCCATTTTTGAGTTGACATATATATAAATATATAAATATACATATAAATATATATCCCTCCACTTGCTGCTAGTAGACAGGTCAATGAGTGAGTTACCAGCTCACCTGTACTGATCAGCTGATCTTCCCAGACAGAGACCAGATCCCTTCCCTGAAGGCATCATTAGTAAGATTGTCAGAACTTTGCTATGCTTGTGGTCAGTCCGGCTGACTGTATTGCTCTATTTCAACCTAAATATCTGTGTTGTTTTTTTTTTTAGTCACTTCCACCACATCAATCTACTGTTAGTAAAGAAAAAAAGACACTCAAATGTGAATTCATTTGGATGTGCTATATCTAGTGGAAAAATGTGATAAAGTGGGAAGGAAATAAGAAAGCAACAGAGGCAGGTGATATCGCTAATTAATAGAAACACCATTAGTTTTCTTCCCTGTAAACTGGGTACATTGGATACTGTGAAAAAAATCATCTAAAGCTGTTTCCATGAATCACACCTTAAACCTCAACTTTTCTTTAAGGACATGTTCCAAAAGCCATTAATGAATCTGCATCAACTTCTGCAAACGTTGGTATAAAGCTGAGAAGTTTCCATTTTGCTTCTACCAACCAGTGTGTATTGTGGCCATTAATGTTCCTAGTAAAAGGATTCAGCACCAACACAGACGTGTCTTAATTTGGATGTCTGCCTCTAGAGATGTGATTCAGTGGCTTCAGCAGAGGCTAGTGCAAATTGAAATGCCCCAGAAAATCCCGCCTGGACTCCAGCTGCTGATCTAAAAGCACTCTGGTCAGCCATAGATTTACCAGCCCCTAACGGTTACCTGATGTGCAGCAGTTTAGATAGATGATGTCGTGGTTTAAGTCTCCAACCCCCCCCCCAGTTTTCTCACTCACTCATTCCCCTCTCTTTCTTCCCCCAGTCCCAGGGAGATGGGGAGGAGAATCGAAAAAAAAATTGCAACTTGCACAGGTTGAGATAAGAACAGTTTAGTAACTAAAGTATAACACAAATCACTACTGCT
>JARCZZ010022312.1:0-10916 GCA_030323915.1 Brotogeris chrysoptera
GGTGAGCAGTTGTATTCTCTTTCCTTGTATTTCTCTTGTATTATTACTGGTGGTAGCAGTAGTGATTTGTGTTATACGTTAGTTACTAAACTGTTCTTAACCTGTGGGAGTTGCATTCTTTCAATTTTCCTCCCCATCTCCCCGGGACTGGGGGAAGAAAAAGAGAGGAGTGAGTGAGTGAGAAAACTGCATGGTTGACTGGGCTTAAACCACGACACTCATCTAAAGAAAATATTGCAGGAAGATAAAGAGTTGGAGCTGTAAAACACCCTGATAAAGAGACAAAACAGTGAGTAAATCATCAGCGTTGCCTGTTGATTCAGACAGGTAGGACAATATGAAGAGACACTGTTTCACAGTTGTTGTCAGTTGTAAGGTTAAAAAGCTGTAAGCCAAGGGTGTACAAGGCACATGCAAACATCAGACCAGTATCTCCAGTGTCAGAAGGACCTGGAAGACATTATGAGGTCTTGACACTTCTGTCCTTGTCCATTATGGCCTTACTGCTTAGGGCTTGTGAATATATGGATAGGAAAGAATGATCATGAAAGAATGATCATAAAAGAATGAATGAGTTAAATTCATAAGAGAAAGACTGTGAGAGAGTGAAATTAGTTTTGACTGAAATAAAATTCCCTTTACATCCTTTGTGGTTTCTTAGTCACAATATTTGTGCAACACCAGCACCACAAGTTAAATTCAGAAGCACATTACCATTTTTACATTGTATTAGTGATATTATGTCATTTAAAGGAGGCAGGAAAAGAGGCTTATAATATTTGAATATTGAATAGGTGTAGTTCAAAGCTGAAGAATGAAGAAGCAGGAGGACAGCATTATTGTTCCTTTCTTTGACGTATCAGTAGGTAGGTGAGGGGGTCCTGTCAGTGTTAACTTATTAACAGCAATTGCAGTTGCTGAGGTTAATTTCCAAAAGTGTGTTGCTTATGTTTGTATCCATTGTTTACATAGTACTTAATTCTTATTGGTTGTGTGTTTCTCAGTATTGGACTGCAGTGTGAAATCCACAGTTCTTAGTTTGCTTTTGAGTGAAATACTGGTGTAAAGTAGATCAATTCAGCCGCAGCCTTAGAATGTTCTTGCTGCTTAGCATTTATTGAGGCTCTAAGTTTGTGTGATTTGTGTGCAGAAACGGAGACTTGCCCACATTCACACACTGAAGCAAGAAAGAGAGAAATGGGATCATAAACTGGGAAGCACAGGGGTGTTACATGTAGACCACTGTCCTGGGCTGATGAATTTCCCCTGAGCATCAAGGGAAGGACACTGTTACGGTGCTCAGCACTGGCTTTATGAAATGCCATGTGCTCTTTACAGTGTCACAGACCCCTCTGTGCCAATGGGAATTTTGCCTGCTATGAGCCATTAATACTGAGGTCACCATCTGCTTGTTTCTGCTTCTGGATGAAGGCAAGGACTGTGGGGTTTTTTTACATGAAGTGGATCTGCAGCCAATGTTTGTTTTTTAATATCTTTATTACAGGAATAGAAAAAGCCTGCGTGAAATGAATAATTATCCCAGAGGCTCTGTGCCCATTAGTGACACAGGAAAAGCTGTCAGCCTGTGAAATCCTGAAACCAACAGTGGGAGTTTATAGCATTTGAAGAAGTGACAGCCCAAACTGTTCATGTGTATTGCAGCTCTGTGAATGCACTGATGTGATTTTACGTAGAAAAAGTATCGCCTGTAAAATATTAGTCATTTGCACTCATATAGTATCTTCTACAATGCAGGGTATAATGCTGCTTCATGATACAATGGGTCTGTGACTTCTCTATATGGTCATTTGCACTCTCCTTGCAGAGGTTTAAAACGTAACCACGTTTATTTTCTAACTTTGTACCTTGTTTGTGCAGGAGCACTAGATACAAAAGGTGCCGAGCAATTGAGCATGAGTTTGTCTAAGTTAAAATGTGACTGTAATCAGCTTGGAGAGACATGCAGTCTCCACTAAAGAATCGTCAGCTTTTGATTAAATCAGACATTCCTGAAATGAATATTAACAGGGAGCTAGAAAAATGAAATGCTGGACAGTCCTGCCACCTTTTCTGGGAAGGAATTAGCAAGATATGGTACCTCACAGCACAAAACCATATGATAAAACAAACTACATTCTCTTTTGTTGTTGTACTTGTAGTAATGATGTTATTTAACCCTCTGATATGAAATTGTGTTATATTCAGCTTATAGATTTCACTGATTTTTGTTTTAACCAGCTGCCAATTTTTTATTATGTTGAAAAATACTAGAGAAGTTTCAATCATCTGTTTCCTACAGAATCTGCAGTTTCTCATTTTCTTTTTAATGTTTGTCATGTTACTGAAGAGGATAAACTCTGAACAGAGATGTGTTTCCTATTAAAAAGGGCAATTCTAAGTTCAAGAAAGAAGATGGGTGTTGCAGGGAGGGAAGTTCAAGAGGTGAAAAGGATGTAGCAAACTACATAAGAATTAGTGTCTAAATTCAAGTGAAGATTTATGTGGCATAATGAAACAAAAATGTTCAGGAATGATTTTGTAGGCATTTAAAAAAGGCTCAAGTATTTGAGGAATCATAAAAGAAAGTATAAAAGATAATTGGCATCATTAAGTAGGTGTTAATCTTTTAATAATGAATATATGATGTTAAGTAAGATACATTAATAGAGTTATTGCTGCTATTAGGGATATGATAGCTGGGGAGTAATTTTCAGGGACCACAGAATATGGCTACAAGTTCTTAGTAAAAGAAGAAAAAGTACTAATGCACACCATGGATTTTTTACCTGCATTTGAGAGTGTAGACAATGCTCAATTTATTCCTTCAGTAGGCCGTGTTGGGTAGAGAACTGACATTGATTTGCTCTGGAACTAGGGTCCATGAAGTATGCTATGTTGCTTTTCTGACTGTGTCAAGCTCTGGCAACTGACAGGACCCAGACCATTATCTATATTTTTTTGTCAAAATAACTTTTTCTTCCTTTTAACAGATGATCCTAGCTTGCAGATGTGTAAAGAACCATACCAGATCTCCATTACTTCTGTTTCTTTCATTTTGTACTGCAGGTGTGTTTCATGTATATGAAAAGACGGTTCAGTGCATTGTTCAAGCTAGTTTTCAGATGCGTTTAGCAGGACTAGTTTTATTAGGGAATAATGTGCACATTTATTGGAAAACTGAGAGCTTTTAATATATATAGCAAGACACAGTAAACATGCAGGTTCCTCATACAGTTTTTCTTACTGCTTTTCAGATTAAATCTGCAGCAAAGCATCTTTCTTCTGTATTGCAATGGAATGTTTAATTCTGAGTGCTGCCTTGAGATACATTTTGTATGAAAGATCTTTCACAGAACAGCATTGCTGTATTTTCACACTGTCAGGTCCAAGAAACAAATGGAGACCCAGGAGGTAAATCACAGAGGTTGCTTAAGGTGAGAGCTGGATAAGGCAAAGAGCAGATCCAGTGACTTGAATTAAACAAATACTGGATGCAAAGGGCAAAACCTGGAAGTATGTGTTTCTTTGCACCCCTAGTGTTAATCTAATCTTTCGTACTGTAGTTTCTGTTTATTTTAAGAAACGCCTAGCTGGAGTTTTGATGTGTCCCCTACTCCCTTTCAGATGAATGTTTATTGACTCATTGCAGGAATTTTACAAGTAAAAGCAATGTTGGAGATTATTCACTATATTCCATCATGTTCAAAAACTACTTAATGATCAACAAAGAAATTCTAATCATTCAGCTGACATTTAGCTGTTGAATATTGTCATGAAACAACCAACCATTTCTTCTAATGTCTGGTCTGGGAATGCCAGATAAATAACACCAGGGATGAGATACACTATTCTATGTAGTCTGCTTGCTTGTTTGCTTAGACAGATAAAACTGAGTAGTTTAAATGACATGTGTAACTGTAGAAGCAAGAGTCCACCAAATCTATTGATATTGTCATCCAGATGTCACTTTCAGAAATGTAGTACCTGGTCATTGCTAGTTGAGAGAAAGATTTTCAGTGGTATCAAACACATCAGCATTATGCTTTTTCTCCCAACAGAAATTCTATCTAAGATGAATGCAGTACAGAATCCTAAAGCTCATTGTGTCCCAGTTTTGTAACTGGCTGGAAAACAGCAATGTTCCTAACTTAAGGTAGGGTAGCTGGGGTTTCTCCCTGCGTAAGAGTTGGATTCTTGTTTGTCTGCCAAGTCCCAGCTATTCCCAGGAAGTGGAGGACCATCAGAGAGACCATTATATGTCACTAGTACTGGAAATATCTCTACATTGTACCCTATTCCTCTCAAATACAGGAAGTAATATGCAGATGATGGAAAAATTAAGCCTCTGTTCTATATCGTTATTTGATGTCCCTGAAGAGTCAAATAATGGCTTTTCATGCTCTATTATCTTTTTATGCTATGCATATCACCTTATGGTCATATGGCTGCCATGAACTTTTGACAGCAGTATGTTCATATCTCTTTTACTGTGGAGCCCAGAACTGGACACAGTATTCCACATGTGGCCGCACCAGTACCAAGCAGAAGACAGTAATCACCTCTCTTGACCTGCTGGCAATACTTTGTCTAATGCAGCCCAAGATACCATTATCTGCCTGTGCTGCAAGAGGACATTGCTGGCTCATGTTCAACTTTGTTTCCTCCAGGACCCCCAGGTCCTTTTCTGCAAAGCTGTTTTCCTGCTGGGTGGCCACCAGCATGTACTTATGCCTGGGGTTGTTCCTTGCATGTGCAGGACTTAGCTGCTTATCCCTGTTGAACTCCGTTAGCTTCTTGTCAGCCCATTTCTCCAAACTTTTGAGGTTACTCTGAGTAACAGTGCAACCCTGTGGCTTGTCAACCGTTCCTCCCAGTTTGTGCCATAAGTGAACTCACTGAGGGTATATTCTACCCCATCATCCAGATCATTCATGAGATGTTAAACAATTTTGGACCCAGCTATGACCTCTGGGGTGCACCACCAGTTACTGACCTCAGACACAACTTCATGCCGCTGGTCACCACCCTCTGGGCCCTGACATTCAGCCAGTTTTCAATTTACCTCAGTCCTTCTTCACATCAATTTGCTTCAGTTTTTCTTCCTACTGAGTATGGTTTATCTCTCAAATCTAAGGAGAGCTGATGCAATTGTATATCAAGAGAAACAGTTTGGTATTAATATATTTACTTTTAGACTTGCACTATTTAGATAATACAAGTGAATGTTCAGATCTGTCACTTCAGCATTTTGTACAAATTCCTGTAAGTTTTCTTTTAGGTAACTGCTGGTATGATACAAAACACTGTTGCTTTATATTTGATTTTCTTTCTTCACCCAACTACTTTGTGACTGAGTAGTGCTAAATTTAGTTCTCTTTTCTGGTTGCTGCAGGAATAGGAGAAGTACTTGTAGACCTCCTTGCTGATACTTCATTACCACCAGTAGAGATAAGAAAGAAAACTTCTGCTCCTCATTCTGTTCTTGCATTTGTAGCAGTTCATGCTAGGTAAGGATAACTAGGTATTTTGAGACATCCTCAAATTATTGAATTTTGGCCATTTGGAATTTATCAGACAGTTCTCTTGAATAATAAATTGTGTTTAGAATAGTGTCCTCTTGCTTATTCCAGAAGTATTGGAATAAGCTCCTGTACTTGTTCATGGATGGTGGTGTCCTTTCATCTGAACTTCCAAATTTCTGCATCAGTGTGAAATTAGGTAGCATGCCCATGGCAGGGGGGCTGGAACTAGATGATCTTAAGATCCTTTCCAACCCTAACTATTCTATGATTCTATTCTATGAGCGACCTTGTAATAGAGAAGTGTGACTGAGATTTTCTGAATAAAGTCCGGAAACACCAATGTCCTGTCCTTGTGCGTTTCAAAATTAACAGAGACTTCTGGTATTGGAATTCTAGTATGGTAATTCTGAGTCTATTCAAATGAAGAAATAAAAATGACACATACCATCTCTGAAATAGGAATGTGATTTGGTCTTTGGAGGAGAAGAATTGTGTAGTTTTGTTTTGTTCCTAAACCTTTCATTTTCAATGTCTCTTCTATAGATAAATGCCTTGATGTGACAGGTATTGTCAAATACTCAGAGAACATCTTTTTTCTGAGAAGTTGCTTTTATATTTATTTATTTCCCTCAACCCCAGTATTTCTGGCTGGAGCACAGACAAGCTTTGCATTGTCAGTCACAAAAACCCAAGATTCAGTAAAATAGTGTTTCTGGGTGCTTCATCATCCTTTTGAAGTGTTTCTTCAACCTTTTGCATCCTTTCAGTTTTGTCTACAATTTATAATATGACTGTGATTAGATTGTACAGGCTGTGTTCTTAAGCCTTTTAATGTTGGAGAGTCAATAGAAATACCACAATTAACATGACAATGCCTATTTTAAAAACAACCTTTTGTCAACAACCCCCCCCTTAAAGCTGCTAGTTTTGCTTGTTGGCTGTCATGCCTCTTGTCCCAGGGGATTCCATCTCCGGCTGATTGTGTTGTGCTGTGACACTGACAGCTCTTGCTGCAGGGAATCTTCACGTTTTCCCCAGGTAAAGAAACAGGAATATGATGTCATTTTAGCTGTTTTGGGAAACAGACACAATAAGAAAGGTAAACATAAAAAAAGTGGAACTGTGGGGCTCACAGGATTAACAACTAGCTCAGAGGTGCCTGTGTTCTATTCCCGGCTCTGTCATTGTCCTCTGCTCTTGTGAACTACCAAATTAACCTTGTTCTGTGACTGCAGCACCATTTATAAAATGGGAATGATAATGCTTAGCACCACAAAGGGGCAGTGTAATTCTTTGCTAATTAATATTTATAAAGTGCCAGGTTCTCCATTGCTCTGAACCTTTGCAGTCACTTACGTTTGTACAAAATGAAGACAAAGTGGCTGGAAAGTGCTGCTGTATTTTATACCCACTCTCTGCCAGTGTGAAGGGCTCTACAAGGATTACAGAAATGGAGAATCTGTCTCAAGTAATTTTCGAGATACATTTGCCTGTAGGCATGGACCTACTAATTCAAGAGTGAAAGTACCTATAACATATATATAGCCACTGTTCCCCTTCTTAGCATATGGCACACAAAAAGTTGCTGTGGTGTTTGTTAAGGTACAAACTTGCAGGGCACTACTTCACAGCAACCTACTTGTGTGTATGCTTTTAGATCCTCATGTAGCCATCGAGAAAGGATTAAAGTGTGCTTTATTTACTGTGAAAATATAAAAAGTAATAGCCTAGCTTAACTTTGCAATAACTCTTTCATACCTTCACATATTTTTATAAGGTGAGTGATCACATATTTTTACTTCTCTTGCCATAATATTGTAGCAGGTGTTTTAGGGATGATGAGGAACACACAGGAGGTCTGTGATCCAAAAGAAGTAAAAACTTATGGGGTTTGGTTCTTTACCTGCTCTCTCCTCCTTACGAGAGAAGCCTTTGGATGTTAGCATACCATTAATGCTCACCTTCTGGATCTCTTCCAAGTGTCCCTGACAGATGAATAGAATCACTACCCTGTCATGATTTTCAGTTAGGGTGCCTGAAAGACAGCAAGATGAACTGCCATCTCAGTTCATAGATGGAAATTAACAAAGAAAACGGTAACAAGAGAAATCAAGTTAGCACAGTGAGAAAATGTATTTTTTGTCACTTGTCAAGAAGATCTTTGCAGAGACTTTTTGTCAGGCTGATGTTGATCATTGCCTGTTTGCCATGCCGAGCCCAGATTTTCATGCAACTAAATATAAAACTTATTAAAATCTTAATAAATGACATACTCTGTGCTGTGAGGGAATGAATAAGGATTATCAGTAGTTTTGGAATTAGGAAAAGGAAATTCATTACTTAGTAGGTTGTGCATCAGCTGCTCTCATAGGCTAAAGGCAGAAGGTGATTGCGGCTTTATTCCTGCTCAGTTCAGCTTTCATTTTAAAAATGATGGAAATGAAGAATTTTGTTCCTTTTTTGTCCACTTGGCCTCAACACTTTGCTTTGCATGCAGCAGTGTCCAGAATCACGTATATGTTAATCACAAAATTGCTTTAGTGCACATTCTTATTGCCTCTTTGATTATTGGCCTGTCACCAAGAGCCTAGCTGTTCAGAATACTTTCTGATTAATCATGCTCTTCTCATCAGACACTTCACTTGTAGAGTATCAGATAATGATCCTCCTCACTGAGAGTTAAAGGTTTCCCAATAAATAGGAACTGTGACTGTTGGGAACTCCAGACAGTGTGGTATACATTAATTAACATGATGGAAAACTGTTCTGTCTGTGGCTGGTCTCTAGATTAGCGCATTAAAGTATTCACATTTTATGATTCCAAGCAAAAAAATGGGGTAAGAGAAACACAGGATGTGTTTCACAGGGAATATGAAGTAAGCATGAGCATGATCAGGAAGTATGAGCCAGTATTAAATGAATGCCCTACCTTGCAGTCTCTGTGATGATCCTCCATCTGCTGTTACTGAATGAACAGATATGTGTTTTCTTCTGACATCTGTTTGTGTTTGCTCATAGAAAGCATCATGTACATGGAATAATCCAACTCATACTGTCATAAATACACAGAGAGACCTGCATCCTATCTAGTCTATCTTCTTTAGCCATTGTAATATGTGCTATAGTTCGTTGTCCAGTCTGTTGCTTAAGAAACATGATTTCTTTTGCTTCCCTGTGCAGAGTCCTCTACGGTCTGACACTATGGGTAACAGGCATTTTTTTTAGAGGTGAAAATGGATGAGTTAGAAAGTAGTTCCTTATATCCTTTAGTACAAAAGGTAACACAGGTTCCAGAAGGTGAAATCAGGTGAACTGGGGAGGCAGAAGGGGAAGAGTTAAAATCTGCTTTTGTTCCTTGTCTCTGCATAAATGTTTTGAAGGTTCAAATGTTTGTGTTGTGTGCCCCCCTTGATATTTACCCTCTGCAAGAATGTCTCCTTGTTCAGTAAGGTTGTAAGATGCAGGGGCATAAAAATCTGGGGTTGGCAATTCCAGTGATGTGGTGATGTGAACGTTACACATTATATTTGTCTATACATTATGTACATAAAATATGCTCATATATATGCATATTATACACGCTTTGGAAAGCACAGATCAGTGATCAAAATAGTGATGTTCAGTGATGGATGAGTCAGTAATCAGTCAATATAAAAAATGTTAGTGCTTTGGTAAGGTTTTTTAGGTCTTGAGCAAAGTGAGATTTACCTCATCAAACTAAGGGTTTATCCTGTTCACCAAGTTATTGTGGATTACCAAGTTACAGCATAGTGTCCGACTTGCAGTTTTGTTTATGACTTTGCTCTTAGCTCTTGTTTTAGGCAAACCTAAAGGAAATTTGATTTAATTTAGTCAGCAATGAAGGAATCTTAAACTGAATTAGATTTCCCCATATTGAAAGCAAAATAAGAGTAAATGCACATGGTGTGGATACGTGAAGTTGAGGTAACCTGTTAGACAACAGCAAGGTGACTGTATGCATTATTCCATACTCTGCTCTAAGGGATAGACCAGAGAACAGATAAGTGATATAATACCATAATAGCTGACATAAGTGTTCTGAATTTTAGGACACTGTCGTTTAGTCTCTGCTTTCCCACTGACTTGCAACACGACACTGAAAAAGTCATTACAAACTGTACCTCACCTTACCTTCTGCAAATGTTGGCAGTGGATAATAATTCTGCACTGCTCTTGTGACAGATTTTTATATCCTCTGATTAAGGGTTGAATTTAAAGGTGTAGCCTTCCATAAAGATAAATTATGTCAGGCTTTGTTACATACCAAATTTTTTATTGATAGGTCCCTTAACTGAGAAAAATCCTTTATGTTATCAATTAACTGACTAAACCTAAAATGCTTTGTAAGTGCAGCTTCAGTACAGCTGAAGCCAGGTACTCTTTTAATCAGATGAGTTTTCAACTGTTCATGAGGGTGAAATTGGGCCCTAAATGAGATTGCACAGCAAGTTAACTCTGTTGAGATTTGTTCTTTTTGAAGAAAAGGAGTATGGCAAATCATTCTATGCATGTTTCCTTGACCAGATCTAAAATTCATGGTGATGGTAACCTGTTCTGCTCTAGACATGATGTCAATGCTTTAGTCACAGCTAATGTTCCTTTGCTCTATGCTAGGTAACAAGACTATCGGGCTGAAAGGCTTTTCTTTAATCCTTTCTGAGGGAGGTGGAAGTCATGCATGCAATTTGTTTCTGTTCATGCAGGGGAAAGCTATCCTGTTTCTTTAAATGTACGTCCTATAGCATGTTTTCCTGAGAGAAGGAAGGCAACAGGTCTGCACCTGGCAGTTTGGATGGAAAATGGTAATGCTGTGGTAAGTCTTCTGTTCTTAGGTAGGTGGTGGCACAGTGCTGTGACAATTGCTAAAACCCCTCTGACTTCTGCACAGGTGAAATTTCCATTTGGTGGTGAGCTCTTCTTTTGTGTGTAGACTGTTGGCCCTGGACTTTCATAAATGGCAACACCTAGCATGGTCACTGAGCATCTTACAGGTAGGAGCAGAGACTTTGAATATGTCTATCATGTAGCTCTAGTTTGGATGCATCTGTGGAATAAGGTTGTCATCTTCTGAAACGGAAAGAAGGAGTAGCAAAAAGAAAACTCAGGGGCGAAGATTTAATTTAGGAGTTAGCATCGGAAGCAGTATTAATTTAAACTAGTCATACATTTTCCCTTAAGTATTCCCAAATGTCATGGTTTAAACCCAGCTGGAAATTCAGCCATGCAATTGCTAGGTCACTCCCCCCTTTCCTCCCCCCCGCCCCCAGAGGGATGTGGAGGAGAATGGAAAGAATGCAACTCCCATGGGTTGAGATAAGAACAGTCCAGTAACTAAGGTATAACACAAATCACTACTGCTACCACCAATAATAA
>JARCZZ010022314.1:0-10590 GCA_030323915.1 Brotogeris chrysoptera
ATGTCCTTTTGATGTTGAGGACACCAGAACTGCACACAATACTCCAAGTGAGGTCTCAGGAGAGCAGAGCAGAGGGGTAGCATCACCTCCCTTGACCTGTTGGTCACAATGCTTTTGATGCAGCCCAGGATACCGTTGGCTTTGTGGGCTACAGGCGCCCACTGCCGCCGGCTCATATTCATTTTCTCATCGACCAACACCCCCAAGTCCTTCTCTGCCAGGCTGCTCTGAATTTCTTCTCTGCCCAAGCTGTAGCTGTGCCTGGGATTGCTCTGACCCAGTGGAGGACCTTGCACTTGGCATGGTTAACTGTTTCTCTAAGAGGAAAAAAAATGTTGTGGAATGTCTTTGCACTTTCCCATGAATTGAAGCTACAGGTTTTCTATAGAAGGATGAATAGAAGCTTTTCACTTCTCATTCTTTGTCCTTGGAATTGCATTTTTATCTTGTGAGGGAGAAAAATACAACTTTGAATTCCTACCTTGTCACAGGAAAATGTCCTGTCTTTGCTGTATGAGGAGCATTTCATCATTTCAGATATTTTTTCTTGCTGTACAAAAGGTAAAGTTTCACAGCAGATTTGATAGATGGGCTTGTATAACTGGCGGTTTATATCTTTGCCTGTTAGCTACAGCATAACTAACTGCAGGCGGTCTTTGGTAGCTTCTTTCCTCAAATTTGAAGTAACTGAAAAGGGAAAACTGGGAGCTGAGAACAAGGAAATAATAAATATATTCTCATTCGAATCTATTGTTTCAGTTACTTCGCAAGGGCACAGTGTTTTGGATTTATCAGGGTTAATTTAAATCTTAGCAGTAAGTCTGAGTTTCCTTCTTAAACATTATTTGTTGTCCAGAATGAGTAACTTTGCTTTGTTTTCCCACAAAGCGTGTATCACACATTAAGAGCATATTAATCTTTTTTTGTTAACCCCACAGATATTTAATTTGTATTTCATCTGAGAAGTGTGACTGGGGAAATTAATATAAGTATGCCTTTTACATTAGTTTCGTATGATACCAAAGTACAGTAAACAGAAAGTAATGCAGGATGGCTATTAGACATCTTCTCTATTAAGAAATTTATTTAAAGTTAGTGGGACTGTCATAAAGCCACTAGAGTGATGGACGTGAAAGCTAAATTGGGTCCATGTAATACACAGTGTTGGGTAGAATATTTACAAGCTTTGTTAAAGAGTGCACCTGGATTCAAGTGCTAACACAGTTAATATATTATGTTCTAGGTGGAGGAAGCATTAGAAGCAGTGAAAAATGCAACAAATGAGCAAGACTTAGCAAATCGCTTTAAAGAGTTTGGAAAAGAGATGGTAAAATTGAACTATGTTGCTGCGAGACGACAGCAGGTGAGTTCCTTTAAAATCTGTGATTGAGAAAGTCTCACTTCTGGAGGTCTTCTATTTTATGTCTAAGTGTGGTTTAAAATGTGCTATAAGTAATTGCTGTGTCATGGCCTATAATTTAATCCCATTGATTTTTGTTAAATGTGATGAATTTTTTCATACATGCAATTTCCGTAAGAATATTTTGTCAGTGGCTTCAATTAGTGCCAGAATGAAGGGTAAAAAAGCGGGTGATCTGGGAAGTTAAGAGTAGCTTTCAGTTGATGACTATTCCCATTTAATTCTAACCTATGCTGATTTCAGGTCACTATGACAGCTGTTAAAGCAGGAGTTTTCTGGTACTGTAGTATAATTCAAATTCAGGAAGAACATAAAGCTCCTTTGTGCTTAAAACCATCATTATTGATTTTCAGGTACTTTAAAAAAGGCAAGTATTCTGCTGCCGTTATTAATGCAGATGGAAAAAAAGACCAGAAAGTCATAGAATCATAGAGTAGTTAAGGTTGGAAAGGACCTTAAGATCATCTAGTTCCAAGCCCCTGTCACGGGCAGGGACACCTCACACTAAACCATGTCACCCAAGGCTCTGTCCAGCCTGGCCTTGAGCACCACCAGCGATGGAGCATTCACAACATCCTTGGGCAATCCATTCCACTGCCTCATCACCCTCACAGTAAAGAACTTCTTCCTTATGAGGTAATACTGTTCTGTCAGGGACACTAAGGTTTTGCAAAGGAAAAGAACATTTATAAATTATATTTATTTAATATTACCATGTGCACCCAATAAGGGTAAAAGATGAAAGGTTCTGAGGTAGCAGATGTACAGTCTTTCCATCTCTAAAACAAGCCTAAATAGCATAATAGTTTGCTCAGCACTCTTTCATGGTAATGAGGCTTTCTATCAACAGGACATCTCATATATTTAAAACCATTTTCTTGGAATCGGCACTGCCACTTTCCATGCTGAGTGCCTGGAATAATCTCTGAAGCAGGCAAAAAGTACTATTGTCAACTAAAACCATCCTGTCCCCAGAGGCCTGGCTTGTGTAATCAGCAAACACAAGCTTCTGTCTAGGAAGAAGGTAGCTCTCTGCCTTTGTATTTGATTCATTTCACAATGGGCTTTCATTTGCTGCTGTCCCTTCTGTATGTAAAGATCTCCTTCTCTTCTAGTTCCCCAAAAGTAAACAAAATCATTGCACTCCAGAAGGGCTGTAGGAACTATGATTCATGTTATGTGGTAGCTCCAGCTCCATCAGTTAGTTGTGCAGCACTTTCAACATCCAACTGTAAAATAATTGAGTCTCAAAAAATAAGGAGTCTGGCTTAAAAACATAAACATTAAGGCTGTATCTCTAACGTTACTTTCCTCTCTTTTATGCTTAAGTAAGTTGCAATTACATTGCATGAATTTTAAGGTTTCATTTCTTATTTTTACTTCCAGAAGCTTATTTGCCTTTGGAAGAAAGTGGAGATTGTCATGCTTTCACTTAACTCTGAGATCTAGCACTTTAGGTGACTTCTGCTGGTGTCACAATAACATTTATTCAATGCCTGCAATTATACAACTTTTCAATAAAGATGATTTTCTCCTGAACACTGTTCTCCCTAAGAGTCCAGATGTTGCTGCCACTGTGGAGTTACGTAAAGTCTCTCCAGCTTTGGTTGTATTTGAACGCAACCAGTCATTCAGGGGTGTGTTGGCTTTATATTGTATAGCACAGTGGATTTAGAAAGCTGACCTTCCATATTCATCCATTGGTTTACAAATTTCTGTGTTACAATAATGATATATACTTCTGTATTGCTATAGTATTTCTTGTCTGTTATTGTATAAGCTTATTAAACAACCACCATCATCTGTGCTTCACATGCAGATGGGCCGGGAAATGCTAAAGTCAGATTGGATGGGGCTTGGAGCAACCTGGTCTAGTGGAGGGTATCTCTTCCCAAGGTGGGGGATTGGAACTGGATGAGTTTTAAAGTCCCTTCCAACCCAAACTGTTCTAGGATTCTTTTCGTGAAATAGAAGGGGTTTATTTTGAGTTAGACTGAAAGTAAATGACTTAAAAATGTAAAATCTTGCCACTATATGAACAGTCCTATTGCATATGTTCAGGTACATCCTGAGTGGAATTATAGCTACAAATATGGGGAAAAGAGAAAAATGTGAAAGCCAACGGAGGTATAAGTATCTTAAGTTCTTACCGGAGGTGTGAAAAGAGAACGGAAAACTGTAGTTGTAAACCTTTTAAAACTTTCTTCTTAAGGTGTATTTTTACAATGCCAGTAAGGTTTCCTGTATAGCAGGAAAATCTTGACAGCATGAGAACTCACTTCTTACTTGTTCATACATGTTCATTTATCTTTTCTGGTTTGTAGCCTGATAAAGTTTTTAGGAACTTAATTCACTCTGAAAACTGTTGCCTGTCAATCGTGTGTGGTTTAAATTGTCAATGCGTAGAGCCTTTAAATCCAGAATATCTGGGCTCTCTTTAATTTTTGCCATAGAGTCTATGTGTGAACATAACTATTCAGGTCTCCATATTCTTCCTAGGAGTACTGTTAGGACTACCTTGCTTAATGTTTGAAAGGCTTTCATGGGCAGTGTGATATATCCTGTAATTAAATAAATTTGTGGATTAAATAATAATAGAGTGTCATTTTATCCTTCTAATGTACTCTATTTGATGCTGTTGTTAGGGGAAACAAAGCCTGTCATTAAAACAAACACTAAATGAGATGAGGAACGGAGCAAAACATTAATAAAGGCTAAAAATAATAGAAGACATATTAGGTCTTTAATAACTAAAAACATAGTCATCAATGTAATATTTTTGATTTTTAAAAATGAAATTATAAGGTAGACCTTTTTAAAAAGGACATACAGTATACATAACCATACGGCAAACCCTTCTTGTGCAATGGGATTCTTTCAGTGGCATTACATGTACGGAATTAGCAAGCCGAATCCAGGCAATCGGGGAGAGTAATTTTGAATGTTTTATGTAGATTTTCTGTGGGTCTTTGAATAAGAGAAACATACAGACTCTTGGCTAAGAAGATATAGTAAGCAGAATGTAATAGTCAGAATGGACATTTTTGGGTAGGTGGGGAATTTCCCATAGATTCATAGAATGGTTTGGGTTGGAAGGGACCTTAAAGCTCATCCAGTTCCAATCCCCTGCCACAGACAGGAACACCTTCCACTAGAGCAGGTTGCATCAAGCCCCATCCAACCTGGTCATTGTGGTAGATTTTGTTACTGATTTCATCTCTGCAAAATCACTGGATGGTATTTATGCATGGATGCTTAAGCTGCATAGGCACATTCTAAAATGAGAACTTTCATTTACAACTATAAAAATGGTGTGTTTTTAAATAGGAACTGAAAGATCCTCACTGCAGGGATGAAATGGCTGCAGCTCGAGGTGCTCTGAAGAAGAATGCCACTATGCTGTACACTGCATCCCAAGCATTCCTCCGTCACCCTGATGTTGCAGCCACAAGGGCCAACAGAGACTATGTCTTCAAGCAGGTACAAGAAGCAATTGCTGGTATCTCCAATGCTGCCCAAGCCACTTCACCCACTGATGAGAACAAGGGGCACACTGGCATTGGAGAGCTTGCTGCTGCACTAAATGAATTCGATGTAAGTATCAGAAATGTATGGAAAATGAAGTGCTTCTTCATGCAACCTACAGCGCTTTTAACTAAGTGGTTCTTAAACAGGACTCACATTTCCCTTTTCATTCAGGTCCATTTCCTGAGCCTGCAGAGGCAAAGTGCAGACTTTGATTTGTATTATTTTTAATGAGGAATAGTTGCTGCTAATGGATTTGTATTATAAGGAGTTATTTGTGCTCATATGCAGTAGCTGTGATAGAGGGTCAGTCTTCTTTTGCCCTAATGTCCTTGAAAAATCTAGCTACGTGGTTCTTAACTCAAAGTCTGATTCATCTGGAAGCTTAATTCTGTGACCAAGGTCTGTGATTAGTTGAATGGCAAAATGATGTTTGGCAAGTCAGGAAGCCGTGACAATAAAATACACACAGTGATGGAGCTAAGCATCCTGGAAACATTAACATTCAACTTGAATCATGATTTCTGTTAATCAAAGGTATGGACAAATCATCTTTCAAGTGTAGTTGAAAAGTTACTTCAGCTGCAGGGAAAGTGCTGCGGTCTTTGTTCCAGAAATAGCTATAGTTTTGCTTAAGCAACTTACTAAGTGTTGAACTGTTGCTTTCACTGCCAGTCCTGTCTTGGGATTTTTCCCTATCTCATGCTTGAGGGCTGTTCTTTAGAAGGTAGGAAAAATCCCTACACTTTGTTGCAGACAGTATGTGGAAATATTTTCCTCTTTCATTCTGAATTTGGGTAAGGGTTTGTTGCAGTTATTAGGGAGTGGTGTTTTTCTCACTTTAATGCACACATTAAAGTACAAGCATCTGTCAAACACAGGAGCTACTCAGTTCTGCTGTCTTTAGCACCGAAAGTGAAGGTGTAGTGCAGGTGGCTCATCTCATGTTTTGTCACTGCATCTGTGGCTTACTGTCATTTGGGTCTATTTTAGAGCTGGTAGCATCAGCACTCTCACAGTAAAAAATTTCTTCCTTCTATCCAACCTAAATCTCTGCTAAGTTTTAACCCATAACCCCATGGGATCAATACCCCTTTATACCCAGTACCCCTTGGGAGCCCCTAAATAGGATCAAAGGTTACATTGTATGATCAAGGGAAGCTTCAGGATTGAGTAACGTACTGAAAAATGGCAGAGAATATGTATACGAATAACAACAAAAGGAAAATGGCTTTAGAGGGGAAACATAACAGCAACAAATGCACGGGTAGGTGTAGAAAGTGACAAGCAAAGAGAGTAAAACCATGCAGAAATACTGTAGGACGCCGAGGTTGACTCCAGCTCCACCATACACTTTTCAAGTCAATGAAAGAGCAACGCCTGCATCAACTATACAGATTTATTTCTTTTTAATATATGTATTTCTCAAATCTATAGGGTTGTTGTTTTTTTTTTCCTGTACAATTATTGTGGGTCAAGATTGGAGGAATTCTGCGTGGTTTTCAGGGCCTTCTCAGCTCACAGGTCCCTTAGTGGTAGGATCCTGAAAGTAACATCCCTGTTTGGTCTGGTTATTCTAGCTTTTGTGGGGGACTTTGCATGTTAGAGACAGCAGAGGTTTGACAGACAGTAACTGACAACATGTGACTTCTCAGTCCCAAACTGATGATGCTGCTGCTGCTCTCTGGAAAAGGCCGCTGTTGAATGCAAAGAGGATTTGTTCATAGTGAAAGTAAATTCAGTGAAGACTGCGAGACATCTGATAATGCCCTTTTCCTCTTTGGGAGAATATTTGTTCATCATTTTTTCTCCACAGGTAAAGTCTTTTCCACTCTACGTGATGTTACAGGCATCATGAATGCATATGTGAGACATATATCTACAGTATTGTGTTCTGGCCACAACTATGCGTGGAAAACCAGCTTGTCATTTTTGAGAGTTTTCTCCTTCTATTCTTAAATAACTGAATGAAAACTTTCTTGTCTGGCTTATGAGGCTGGAAAGGTTGAAACTATTGTTTTATCTTTATTCTAGCAATATTTACTGTTTTGCCTCGCTGCTTAGCTGTTGAAAGAGATTAATTCACACTTAATTTTGCAACTGAGACAACATTCCCTAAACCCCAGGAAAGCAGAAATTAATAGCTGTGATGGTGGGATGATTGTGAATTTATCCTTATGTTTTACAAGCAAGAAAGCAGGAAAGTTTACCAGACTAGTGAAACTATGTCATGTGTAAAAAGGTGGTGGAGAAACAAGTTTGATTTTTATACTGGTGATATATTTCAGCAAGGGAAAGGAAGTTTGATTTCTAGTGAAAATAACTTCATAGTATATTTTTACGGTATCAGTCATATTGATTGAGATAAATGTGTTTGGTATGAATTGCATACTAAATCTTGTATTATAGGATGAGATAATTCTTCTCTATTAAAAATAAGTTTACAGGTTTTCCTATACTATTTCAAAATTCTTAGTCTTTATCATTTCAACATTCAGAATCAGCCCTCTGTGTCTTAATGCTTCAAGTACCTGCAGTGTAAATCATCTGAACACTTTCTCACTCTGATCATGTAATACGAGGAATTATTCTACATATCTTACATTTCAGCTATTGTGTTTGAATAGGTGTCATGTTAATTGTCATACTCTGTCCATTGTGGTGTAAAGTAAAATGTACGTTACTAACAGCAAAGTTTTGTCATTTATTTTCTTGGAGAGAATTCATGTAGAAATGAGGAGAGTTCATTGTTGTGTTTCTTATTGGATTTGCTGTTTGAAGTTGACTGCAAAAGTATGCATTTAATGCCTTGGGTTTGTTTTTTTTTTTTTTTCCCTTCAACTCAAACGTTTCTGCCTTAATTTTAGGTAATTTAAATCCAGATATTCCTAGTTTTATTATTAATTTATTAGTAAAATTTGGTATATATTGTGCAGTCATTAAATATTTCTGTGTTCTTACTACAACTGAGGATGCATCATGCACCTCCCCTTCAAGATGCCCAAATTTATCCAAGTTACATAGAGAAGTTTGTTAAAAACTTATTGGGAATTCTGAAAATATTCTGTTTCCACTCAGAAAATGGTAGTTTTGGTCTGGTAAGTTCTCAGCCATTCTTGCTCTGAAGGGACTTGTTTGTTGACTAGTTATCAAGGGACTCACATGTTGAGTGTTGTGGGATTGATTCATATGGTACAATCCACCCTCTCCCAATAGTCATCATGATGTGTTCCAGAGACAGGAGCTACCCATCAAACCGGGTAAAAATTAGTGTACTCATTCTTGTCAATGCTGTAAATGTCACACTTTTGTGAATACAAAGATATTTACTATGCATACACCATAGCCTTATAAAAGGAATATTTCTGTGTTTGGAGCAAGGCTTGGATTGTCTACAATAAATTATGAATCAATGACAAAAAACATTAATAAAGCTTCTGACTTAGAAGGAGAAGAAAAAGATATCTAAAGGAAAAAAGGAGCAAAAACCCTTTCCATTTCCAACTAATGAAATATCTTAGTTGACCTTGTCCTCAAGTTTTGCGTTTGTGTGTGTGTCTATAATAAATTACCAAGTTCTGGATCTATCAATGGAATGGAATGATATTGTACTTGTTAAAGTGTGTGCATATATAGTGCTTGCTTTTAATACGTGTTAAGCAGACACAACCTGTACTTCATGTTATTTTAATACTCCAGTTATTTGTTGCTTCTCTGGGTGTGCACACATCTATTTGCCTTTAAAGTTGCTTATCAACACTGTTGATCCATCCTGAACTTCTGTGCCTGTGCGTGCCACACCTTTACTCTCTAATTTCAAAACCACATTGGGTCTAAAATGAGTATGAAAACAGTCTGGATTATAAAGGATTTGATCTGGTTGAGAACTGAAAGAAGTGGTTACAATGATTTTTTTAGTACTTGAGGTATTTCTATATTTGTATAGGCGCTGAGGTATTGAAAATGTACCTTTTTTTTTGTTATGAGAAGGATTTGAACAGAAAAATTCCAGGCAGAATAACTCAATCTTAATAAACTTTGGATGGCTGTAACTCTACCATTTGGGAAATGACTATGTCTGATGAGAAACAGTGTCTGATGGCACTGGTCACTGTCCTTCAGGCTGTAAAATGGAGTTCATATTTAATAAATGGGTTATCATAGCATATTTCACAAAAATATGAATAATCCTTCCGGAATCTTTTTCAGGGCTAGTGAATGCAGTGCCCTTTATATGGAGTGAAAGATCTAATAAGCAAGTAATGAGGGGGGAAAATACATAAACACTGAAAAGGTATAATACTTGGGTACAGCAACAGCAAAGGCTGGGGTTTCTTTTGGTAATAAAACTAAGACCAGTCAAAATGTGACATAAAGGGAGAGGACAGAAGAAATGCTGTATCGTTAGGTGGCTGCTTGTAAAATGTTGCTTTTTGGACAAATAACTGTTGTAGATATTCATCCTGAGAATGGATTTTGTAGAATATTTCTAGAATTCTCAATTTCCTTGTAAATCTGTTCTTAAGAGAAGTGATTTGTGATACTGGAGATAAAAGGGCAAAATGTGAGCTTCAAAATAAGAATTGAAGCTTGATTGTTTCGGTATTGAAATCATAAGAGGCTATTTCAGAACTATTGCTCACGTCCCACATAGCAATTGGAAACTGGGCTTGTTGAGCTTCAGTGTATAGGGAAGGAGAGCCAAATGGCCATTGCTGTGTAGTAGCAATTACATATTGAATTTAAATAGAAATGCTTGTGCTACTGTCCACTGGAGTATGTGTGTTACAAATTCAGATAACTTCATATATGACTTTGAATGAAATGCAGGGTATTTTCTGCTGAGCATCTGAAGTGGCTTTTAAACTGGAATGGTGTTGAGTGAATCATTTCATGTGTGAAGGCAGCCAGGCTGCATCCCTATGCTTCAGAAGCTCCTTCTCTTCAGTAGAATAGAAAGAGGATTCTATTCAGTGAGAATTTCTGGAACTTTCTGCTCTTCTCAGATCTCTCCTTAATAGGGAAAAATCACAGACTGGTCATCCTCCACATATTAAGATAATAATGAGCGATAGCACAAAGTTGTATTTTACTATAAGGGTGGTGAGGCACTGGAATGTGTTGCCTAAGAAAGTTGCGAATGCTCCATTCCTGCTGGTGTTCAAGTCCAAGCTAAACAGAGCCTTGGGTGACATGGTTCAGTGGGAGGTGTCCCTGCCCATGGCAGGGGGTTGGAACTAGATGATCTTAATTAAGGTCTTTTCCAACCCTAACTATTCTATGGTTCTATGATAGTATCCATAAAAACCTTACTTGTTTATAGAAAAATATCTTTGAGGATGCTGAACTGACCTTTCAAGAAAGTAATAAGCAGTGTGAATTTTCAGGATCCTGATGATGCTAAGGGGACAAACAAGCTTTTTCTCCCAAGTTACTGCTGCACTTTCCTGCCTACTACAACTCCTTCTGTGTGTTTTGTGTGTGTTTGTTCCCTCCCTCCAGCCCCTGAATTTTCCATGAAGAATGTGAGTAGTTTAGCAGCAAGAAATTAGAGTTTGTATTGAGGGTAGATTGAGATGAGCTCTTAGGCAGAAGTTCTTCCCTGTGAGGGTGCTGAGGCGCTGGCACAGGGTGCCCAGAGAAGC
>JARCZZ010022315.1:0-16938 GCA_030323915.1 Brotogeris chrysoptera
CACTCAGCGTGCCAAATTCGACTTCCAAGTTGCCCAGTTCCCCATACTCGGTGCTTTGGCATCATGCACCCATCACAAGCACTGTCAAGTGCTGTCCAATAAAGTCTTCTCTTTCACACTAGAGTAACATGGTTTGAGTATCACTCCTGACCTCTCCAGGAGTGCTGGGGAGCTCCACGAGATGGATACATGGCATTGCCCTGTTCTGAGAGCCTTCTCTGATGTGTAAGTAATTGTTAGAAGTAGTTCTGAATTTGCAGTAATCTCCATGATCTCACATATCTGACCCGAGAGGACTTTGACTGCAAACTTTGCCTACCCTAACCTTCAGCAACCCACCTAAAGTTAGTTCACGCTGAATTCATGCTGCAGACTAAGCACAGCTTTGTTCTTAGCAGTAAAATACATTGCAAAGTTAAGGAGCTCCTGCTGTATTTACCATCTTCCCAAGTAGCGATACGTAAGAAGATTGAGATTTCATGTTCAGGTCTCAGCCCCAATTCAGGTATTTAAGTAAGGAGAAAAGAAGTAATATAAAGTGAAATAGCTTTTTCCTCTCAAGATAAACCCAGATATTTCATGAGATATGTCACATACTAATCACTTATTTTCCACCTTAGTGCACAGCTACTGCTTGCACTGACCAAGTGTGGAACTGCATTAACAGCTACTAGAATAACACAGCCAGTAAAAGCTAGAATACTCACAGCCTAACAGGATTGCAATGAACAGGCACTCCCTCAGGTGAATAGGGAACTTCTTATGGAACAAATAATCATATACTAACTGAACATACAGAGTACATGTAGAGTGGTAGTGAGACAAGCTTATTAATTGGTCTAAAGCTATGTCGTGGTTTAAGCCCAGCCGTAAATCAGCCACGCAGTCGTTAGCTCACTCTCCCCTTCCTCCCCTCTCTCTCGGAGGGATGGGGAGGAGAATCAAAAGCATGTAACTCCCACAGGTTGAGATAAGAGCAGCCCGGTAACTGAGGTATAACACAAACCACTGCTGCTACCACCAATAACAATAATGATAAGGGAAATAACAAGGGAAGAGGATACAACCGCTCACCACCCTCTGACCAATACCCAGCCCAACCCAAGCAGTGATCTAACCCTTTTGGGTAACTGCCCCCAGGTTATATACTGGGCACGACGTGCTGTGGTATGGAATACCTCTTTGGTCACTTTGGGTCAGGTATTCTGTTTCTGCTTCCTCCTGGCTTCCCCTCCTCCCTGGCACAGCATGAGGCTCAGAAAGTCCTTGGTCAGAGTGAACGTTGCTGAGCAGCAACTGCAAACATCGGTGTTATCAGCGCTGTTCCCAGGCTGAAAGTCAAAACCACAGCGCTGCACCAGCTACCAAGAAGGAGAAAAATGACTGCTGCTGCTGAACCCAGAACACGCTACCACACTTGTATTCCTTAAGGTAAATCAATCAGCCCATATACATAGTCTCATGTTACTTTTGCGCTTAAATGCACTGCTTGGGGAATTATTAAACTAGAATTTGAGGCTTCACAGAACTGCTGGTTTTCCTGGACTCCTAAGGGATGAGACCATCCAACCCTTGGATGCCACGGTTTATACCCGATTTCACTCTTGCCTTCCAACAGGTGAAATGACTACACTGAAAAATTCCCAATTCCCATCTAAGGACTCCTCGGATAGGGCCGAGTTGATCGCAATGCTCAGCAGTGCTAGGTTTGTCTTGGTAACCCTGTTTATCGTAACACTTCTTCTCTTCAAAGCACTACACAAAAAACCACTTCCAGAAGTGCCTGGAGGCTGTTGCTAGAACCCACACGAACATTTTGCTGGTACATTGACTCCAGTTCAATTTAGGTTACACCCAGGAAGGTGTGTGACGACAAAGTGCTTCAGTTGCGCAAACAGCCGCATGGCTCGTAGTTATAGTGAGCTCCTTCCCAGGGGCAGTTGCTGCCTGATTATCCCCTCAGCCTTCACGTTCTCCTTTCATCCCCTGGGCAGCAGTACTGATGTCACATCAGCAGCACACGGCTACTGACTGACAGGGCAAAAGAAACCTGAGGTACCTGACAGAAGTTCATTTGGCTTTACTTCGGACTTTCTTGTTTTACCATCAAGCACCCAGGCCTTTAATAACCTACAGTTATCAATAACTGTTGAATGGCACTGGTTTACACCAGTACTTTTTGTGCAAAGAGTGGATCGAGGCTCTTGAAAAGTACGAAGAAATCCAGAGCATTCATCTTAGTCAGGAGGGAAAACAAACCAAACCAAACACACAAAGCAAGCGAAAGGTGAAAAATCACCTTCCTAAAACGGCCTTCATCTCCAGGAAAGGAAGTGTCAGCAAGGATGGATTACAGGCTCCCTTTTCCTCCATGAATCAGTTTTTCTCACCTCCTCCTTTCAGGGTCAGCAGGGTTTTGCCTCCAAGTTAATAACTTATGTTTTTGCTAGGATTCATATATCGCCTCTTGCAACCTCAGAGAAGGACTACGGAGCCTGACACTTCTGTATAAAATCCACCTTTGCATCCCATTCGCATCAGTAGCCGTACAAGGCAGTAGGAGAATGTGGCAGTCACCACCTGATAAAAGGTTGCCTTTGGGACAGGGGAGCACTGAGAAGCAAGTGCATGCTTGACTCCTGAGTTTGCAAGGCACCTGCAAACCGGTCACTGCATTCTCAGATACACCTCCCAAAAGCTGAACTATTGGAAAGGCTCAAACTCAAATAGCAGCAATGCCAACCCGAAGGAAAAGAGCAGCCGCAGTCCATAAGAGGGCACAAACAGAACCTCAGAGCCCCTGCAGTGACACCCTGAGCTTCAGCAATGGCTTTTCAGACAGCTCTGAAACAGGATCAACATTGTCACCTAGTGGCTGCTGAGCACTGCCAGAGAGAAAAAATCCCTTGAAGCTCATCACCCTCTCATAGCAAGGCCTCCGAAATGGGATGTGACAGAGTGATTTTCCAACCAAGCTACCAATTACTGTTAGCTCTTTTTAGAGTCCTAACGCAGGTCATCTGTCAGGGAAGTGTCAGATGCTGCAAGACATAAATGCTTTTCTATTGACAGAAACCTAAAGTTACTGTGCTTCAGGATGCTGGGCAATCCAATCTCCATTTATTTCCTTCACTGTGATTAATCATTTTTAGACCTGCCTCAAGTTTTCTGCTACTACAGCTCCCACAGACACAGCTCAATTGCCAGCTTCAAACTTGACATAGGCTTTTCTTTCTTCCCTTCTCCTAAGTCGTGCTGAACTTTGATTTAAGTTAAAATTTGAGGGACCACTTCGGTGCTGCAGTTTCGGCTGAGCAAAGCGCAAGAAAACAAAGCAGAATCAAACTGGACACTGAGTAACTGAAACAAAAGAATGAAATCAAAGCAAACGGCACTTTGGGGATGTGGGGGGAGGTTTCCTACCATTCCTTCCCTCGCCCTGGAAGTCCGAGCCAGCCCTTTCTGAGATAGTTTCGAAAAAGAAGAAAATCTTAACAAAAATCGATTGAAAAAGAAAACACAATTTAAACCAAAATGTGACAATTCCATAGTTACCTCCAACAAAGAGCAAAGGTTTTAGATGCATTTCAGATGTAGAAATGATGATCTGTTTTTTCTGCTCTTCATTAAAACGCACTATGGTTTTCCTCAAGCAGCTCCTTAGAGCAGAGATTCTTTACACTTTCCACTCAAGCAGTTAGCCAGCTTTGGGTCAGCGCGCTAGACCCTGGGAGGGAAAAACATTATCTTCATGTTACAGGTGGCAGGGTCACATTTCCAGCCAAGGAAGTTCTATGGCAGTGCTGGCTGAGCGCACACTGCTGCGGAAGCATGGTCAGGACGCCCCAATCCCGAGCCCCCAGCTTGCCTCCTGACCAACACAAGCAAATCCCTACAGCCAAGTAAGTCCCACCAGCCTGGTGGGATAGGCGAAGAGCTATCAGTGAGAATCCAAGGGCAGGATCCTAGGCAAACCAGCACCAAACCTGAGGAAAAGAAGTGAGAGCTGATCACTCTCCATTTTCCCGCTTGTGTTCGAAAGAGTTGGTTTATTTCAGTTGTTAGGATCGTGGGTGAAAAGCTCACCTTTTCTGTATAACCCGAGGGAATTTTAGGCTAATCCAGGAAAGACTTTATCAGTAAATGCCATGATTTTCCGAGGTGCCTAACTACAGTTTCAAGAGCAGGAACTAGTTTACATGGCAGCGGCAGCAGTAGGAGCGCTGTGGCCCTGCAGAGCCCTCTTCCCTGCAGCGTGGCAGTGCTTCACCTCCCTCATCTCCTCTAAAGGATCTCCATCATTTGTAAAAGGTTCTCAACCTGTGAAGCAGAGATTGCTGCAAAAGCAACATCCTTTTGTTTTCTTTTCCTTTGGGATTGTTTTCTTTCTGTTTGTCGCTATTTATTCGTAGACAGCAAATACATCTTCATGAGACAGATACAGGTACTTCGCTTTGTCCTGGTTACCATATTGAAACAGAAACTGGTTTGGTCTGGGATTTTTTGCAGCACTATTCAGCACAGCCAAGTGAGTCTCAATATTTGACAGATTTATATATTTACAATAATATATATATATAAGCAAATATCCAAGAACCAATATCTTTTCTTTTGGGCATTGCCTACTCCTCTTCAGAGCATAATAGAGGACCAAGCACATCCCCTATGAACTTCTCTGCACATGTGAGATAGCCTGCTGCTGTAGAGAAAGCTTGAAAACATAAGAAATAAAACAAACTACTACAAAACAATGAACAAAACCTCAGCTCTTTGGGCAGAGGAACAAGGTTTATGTCCTTTCCACACTTTACACAAGAGCTGAGAGCTTGCCAGTCTGACTTGAATTCAACTGAAGGGTGTGATGTAACTATATTCCTGTATACGTGTATCTTTCCAGGTCCGATACTGTACCACATATGAATCTGAGCCTACACAGGTAGCACTAAAGCCCCAAAGACCTAATTGGGTGGGTACCCATCAAAGGTCTGGAACTTGTCATTAAGTAGAACCATTGAGGTCTAGAACCCAACAGGGCTCTTCCTGTCATGGGCAGGAAGCCATCAGGGGGTGGGAACCTGCAGGGGGTGCAGGTACCCGTCAGGGGGGTGAGAACCTGTTGGAAGTCAGATACCCTTCGATGGGCAGGAGCCCATCAGAGGTGGGAACCCATCAGGGCCAGGAACCCATCAGGTGGTGACCTATCCATGGGCAGGAACCCATCAGGGGGCAGGTACCCATCGATGGTCTAGAACCATTGACAGGTGGGTACCTGTAAATGGTTTGGAATGCTTCAGGGGATGGGAAACCATCGATGGCCTAGAACCCATCGGGGGGGGGCAGATGCTAGTCAATGGTCTAGTAAAGCAGGTGGGTACCCACAGATGAGCGGGAATCCATCGGGGGGGGACGGACCCATCAATGGTCAGGAGCCCATCAGGGGGCAGGTACCAGTAGATGGTCTAGAACTCATAGAGCAGGAGTGTTCCCATTGATGGGTGAGAATTCTTGGGGGGAGATACCCCTCAGTGGTCTGGAACCCATTGTGGGGGCAGCTACACATCGGGAGGCATGTACCTGTAAATGGGGGGAGAACCCATTGGGGGGGTGGGCACACATCGGGGGGGCAGGTACCCATCAGTTTGAGGGAACCTGTCGACAGGCAGGTACCATTGATGGTCTAGAACCTGTCGGGGTTTGGGTACCAGTTGGTGGGCGAGTACCCATTGATGGGCAGGAACCTGTCGGGGCGCAGGAACTCATTGGGGGTGGGATGACATTGATGGTCCAGAAGCCATCCATGGTCCAGAACCTGTCTGGGGATGGGTACCTGTCGATGGTCTGGAACCTGTAGATGATCTAGAACCTGTCAGGGTGTGGGTACCCATCAATGGTCTAGAACAGGTCGGGGGGCAGGAATCATCGATGAGCAGGAACCTGTCAATAGGCAGGAGCCCGTCAATGGTCTGGAACCTGTCCAGAGGTGGGTACTGGTTGATGGTCTGGAACCTGTCCATGGTCTAGAACCCATCGGGGGGCAGGTACCCATCGATGGTCTAGAAACCTTCAGGGGGCAGGAACCCATTGACGGGGGGAACCCGTCAGGGGGTGGGAACACTGCTGCTCTAGGAGACTCTGGTTGCACTGGAAATGCACAACAGAATACTACTGAGCATGCACACTGTTTATAGGCATTCTGCTCCCTCCTCACTCATCTACATTCCTGAAGGTGCATCTAAACTCTGCAATCTGAAGAGGACACAGGTCAACAAGCACCTCAAGGAACCACACAGTTACTCGAAACTAGGGGAACTGGCCTGTGATGATTTGCCAAACAAACCTCCCTGCAAGGAACAGAGGGTTTTAGTTTCATCAGCAAGTCTTCAGTGTTTGTAACTGTGATTAACAGCTGTGGTTTAAGCAATCTGTTCTATTAATTAGTTTCTAAAGTGGCATGTCTCCTCTCATAGCCTTTGAGATAAAACCCACGCAATGACTGACTTTCATTCTCTATAGATACAGACAAGGAAAACAGATGGGTGACTAAGACTGATAAAAGCCTTCAGAAACAAAGCAGAGGAGAATGTGCATTGCATTCATCCAGAGGATGATTAAGCTATGTATATGAATATAGTATTTCACATGACAATGAAGGCAGTATCCAGAACTCAGCCATCTGAAAGGAACTGGAAAGAGCTTCTGTGCTTCTAATATTCCAAATGCATAACTTGGAGAACTTCATGAATGTAATTACATTTTTATTTTAGCTTGTTCTGAAACTTGGCTGGTAACAAATTCAACCCTTGCATTGACTAACAAACACATTACACATGACAAAGCCATACACTGTGCTGAACAACCACCTAACAGAAGGTGTTTCATTGCTAGGAATCATTCAGGAAGGAGACACTAAGAATTTTCTCAGAGCAAGCAGAAGTACTCAAGAAAAACCCTCGGCTGGAGAAGTTTCAAACCCCAGATTCACCCTTTTGCTCATCAGCAGCTTCTTTATAACGCCACATCTTCCTGCCACGTGCGCGGGTACAGTAACAAAACACCAGGCAAGAGCAGGACTTCTGCTAGAACAGCTCACAAGGGATACAAGATCCAAGTGGCCTCGATTTTCAAGACACCAGGAGTTTTCCAAGTGCTGCAGCCACTGCAGCTGTGAAGCACAAAGGGTTGAGTATGGGATAAAAGAGCACATAAGGCTCTCCAGGAAAAAAACCCTGTAAAACCGAGGAGCTTTGCTATTCATCATGATTCTTCCTGTCACTAATGAGCACCTCTATCTATACATTGCTCCTCAGTTACTTCTCACACAGAATACAGACATACAGATAGGGAAATGCTTGTCACATGCAGCAAGAATATCTATTGACTACTGACAGTCCTCAATGTACCCATCCATTTGCCTCAGTTCTTGCAGATAAGTTCAAAAGTCTATGCCCCATCCACAGAGAGGGCAAGACTTTGTCTCTCCTGTAACCATCAAACAGTCAGGTAATGCTCCTCAGCCTCTTTTTGCTCAAAAATGTTTTAGGACACTAGCAAAGTAAAAGTGAAACTACTGACATTTTAACTGACAGCCATCAGACGCTGCTAAACTTTAAAGCTCCAGACACAAATATGCTTAAAGCAACACAATATTCATTTTGTTCAGTAATCCATTTCAGACTGATTTACTAAACAGTATAATTACAGAATCCTTCAGGTTAAAACACGCAATAACCAGGTTTTGTGAAAGATCAGCCCCATGGTGCCACAGGCTACATCGCTCAGCAGGTTCAGCTTACCTGTGCTAAACTGAAATCAGAGCCTTCTTCAAGATAACCTCACGCTGTCTGGCAGTACAAAGCCAGAGCCCACAGGATTACGAACATGGGTGCATCCTTAAGGAGAAAAAGCATCTAATATCAAAGCATATCTAAAATATTATAAGGGAAGAAGAGCAGGTTTCTCTCATGAACTCAAGAGTCACCGAATACACGTGATTTAAGATGCACGACTAAGAATTAATTCATCAATTATATGGGGCCATGTCAGGTAATGGTGAGTATGGGAACATGACTTGATGACCGTAAAAAAAAAACCAGCAAAACCAACCAACCAATATACTTTGTGTATAGCACATTTATCATAGAAACTAAGCATTTAGCCATTTAGCAGGCACCTATTTTTAAAAAGAAAGTACAATAGATTACTACTTTTGCTGTCTTAAATCAATCCGTTCATGCTGACTCAGCTGAAAAACAAGCAGACTGTATAAAAGCAAGCAAAAAATATAGATGTTTCGATGTTCTTTCAGCCAGAACCTAACCAAAGAAAGGCTGTACCACATAAGGAGCATTAACACATCAACTAAGCTGCCTGCATTAGAAATCAGAGGAGGAAGCGTTAAACTTCGCTGGAAAACTTCTCTTGGAACACAGTCTGAACAACGTACCAAGCAAGCTGTAATTCATCTCAGCTTTCATGGACTATATTGGCAATTGTTCTGTAGCCATACTGGAAGCTGTCAAGACTAAATGCTTGCTGCTGCTGCTGCTGCTCAGAATTACAGCAACCTACAAACTTAGCAAGTCATTGCATAGTTACAACACTTACTTTGAACCTCTGTTCCTCCAAACAGCGCTGCAGAAGACCAAACAACATACTGGAGGCCTCCCCTTTGTGCTTTGCCACTGTTTCACATGAGATCACTGTATATGTTTGCTTAGGTCAGACCTTAATTAATGTGCTCTGTAACTCCAAAGCTGGAGCAGCTGCCCCCAAACAGAGTACGGTCTCCCCACCCACTGCAGTTTCCACTATCACATGTGGAAATGGCAAGCAACCTTGCACCTGTAGTGAAGGCTCGGCAGTTCCACCCATTTATTAGAGTTGGCATTTACCTTCTCGTGTCAAATTGAGCCAAGTGAAAAGGGCAGTACAGGGGGTTTTCTACCGTCTTGTGGAGCTGTTTTCCAGTAACTACTGGAGCAGTGCTAGTATAGACACTACTAGAGTGTGCTTTTTAGCATTCTCTACTCTTCTCTTAAGAACAGCTGTGAACTACAGTCAGATACAACTTGGAATTAACTCAAACCCATTTGGTTTTCCCTAATCTTTGCATGAACCAGGTGTTAACACCGATGGAGCCTGGGGATTAACCACAGCCACACAAGCACTATTCAAAGCACTATTTACAGCTCTCACAACTTGAAAGAGCTAATGAAAGATCCCTCACATAAGCAAAGCCAGGAACCATGGGTTTATTTGGGGAATTCTTTGTTTAGGAAGCAGTTAAAGGCTCCTGCTGACAAGCAGCAACAATGACAGTTAATAGATAAAAAAGGTTTGTGATGATCTGTAGCACAGATAATGCAATACCTGGTTCAGAACTGTCTCCATTAAAGTAGTACCTGTATTTTTCCACTGAAATGAAGTCGTAAAGTTAATTCTAAATGTTAAAGACTCATCTCTAGCAATGTTTCTTCCTAAGTAATCTGAATTCCCTGAAGTGCTTTGCTCAGACATTGAAAACATAAATAGTGCTCATTAGCATGACAGCATATACACGGTGATGTCTTACTTCCTCTAAAGCACTTTCTCTGTCCTGGTTGAGCAATATCCTAGAACAACTGCCTGCTTAATTCAGTTACAGCTACCAGGAACAGAAAGCCTTTATTCCGGCCTGAAAGAGTACCCATACCTCTGCTCTTGCTGGGAGGTTACCATGGCCCACCAAAAATATATATCCAGACCTGAAAAGGAATAATCATGAACCACCAAAATACATCCATACAGTGCAATTCAGTCCAGACTGGCCTGGCTGGTCTGTCCTGGCTCACTCATAACTCAGGTTGTTCTCCTGCACAACTACCTCTGGGAAGATCTAACTCCCTGCCGTTAAGCAGTTTCATTTCACGATTTTATCATTTGAAACTATGAGGATGGAATTTAGCACATCTTTATTGCAAATAACAGAATAACAAAACGTGCTGTGTCAAAGTATTGTATTAGTAAAGCAGATTTTTATTAGCATCTTGACTCACTACATAATCTAAAGGAGAGGGTCTAATGAAGAGCAGTTTGGGTTGTAGATAACCCAGGTTGCAGTTGGAACACAGTTCCAGAGCGCTGAGACACGTTTATCTCTATACATCTAACCGTCCTGCGATGCAATATACAATCACACACACACGTGTCTATGTAAGACAGGTAGCGTGATGTCAGCAGTTTTAAAGCTGTCTCTGGCAGCGCAGCATCTTCCAAGAGCGAATAAACATAGCCCTGAGCCTTGGACTGTGACTGGGGAAACAAACCGCGCCCCAGCCAGGACCTGAAGGCGAGCAGCCAACGAGGCGAACCCGCGGTACTTCCCGGGTGGCTTCCCCGTAACTGCACCTGCTTGTTTCTATGTGTCAGGAGCGGTAAATGTATCAGAAGGGACGCACCGCACAAACGCGCCGCTCGGGCAGGAGTGCGGGCAGATGCCCGCCTGAGCAGGGCTCTGGACCGGACGGCGGTCGCGGTCAGCAGGTCCCCAGCACCGCTTAGGACGGCCGGCTATCGCACTTGCTCGCCCGCACACGCTGCTTCACGTCGGTCGGACCGCGGCCCGAGCGGGCACCTCCGGCCCCGGCCCACGGCGGGACCCGCGGGCTGCCGCACGGCCTACGGGAGGCGGCAGGGAGCCGGGAGCCTGCCCCGGTCGGGGGCGGTCATGCCCGCCCGGGGGGCGGCCACCGGGGCGAGGGGCGGGCGGGAGGCGGTCCTGGCACTGCGGGGGGGCGGCGGGCGCTGCGCAGAGCCCGGCTCCGCTCTACGACGGGCGGAAGGCCGGAGGGCGGCAGAGCCATGCCCGGCCCGGCAGCGCCGGGGCCCGGCCCGGACCCGGAGGAGAGCTACGACTTCCTCTTCAAGCTGGTGCTCATCGGGGACGCCAGCGTGGGCAAGACCTGCCTGGTGCAGCGCTTCAAGACCGGGGCCTTCGCCGAGCGCCAGGGCAGCACCATTGGCGTGGACTTCACCATGAAGAGCCTGGAGATCCAGGGCAAGCGGGTGAAGGTGAGCGCCAGTCCCGAGGCTGGGCGGTGGGGCTGCGGCTCGCCTGCCGGCCCGCCGCCGCGGAGCTCCGTGCCGTGCTTGGGAGCCGGGCTGCTCGGCCCCGGGGCCGCCTTCCCGAACGGCTCCTACGGGCGAGGAGGGACCAAGCGCATCCCGTGGCTGCGGGGCCTCCTCTGCACCGCAGGGACGCTGCTCTGCCTCGGGTGTGCCGTAACGCAGCACCCGTTTGCGGTGAGGCTTCTGGCCGCGGTGTGTTTACGAGCCGGGAGGAACCTCAGCCGGACTGTCACGTTTCCAGGAAGGGACGTGGAACTGGCGGAGCGGGCTGGTAGATGAGGCGTGTTTAAAAGTTACCTTAAAGAACTGTTTACAGGGTCTCCCTGGAAGTGTAACTTACACAGTTCTTCTCAAACCAGAATAAATAACCCTAAATTTGGCTAATGCTTTTCTTAGGATAGAGAAAATCTGCTAGTCGTTAGGGTTAGAAAGAGGATAAAGACATCTGCCCCGTGCACTCGGACCCTGAGCAGCGCAGGCTCCGGAACAGTGTGCTCCAACAGCCAGGAAAGGCTTAAAGCACCCGCGGGTCGTAGGGGGTGGCTGGGGTCAGCCCCCTCCAGAGGGGAGTCGTACAACTACTCTTCCTCATCCCAGCGGGACTGAAAAGAGCTTGGTGCAGTCACTGCCTGGGAAAGATCAGGCGATGGTAAAGCTTTTGGTGACACAGAAATACGGTAATTGCAGTTGAATGTTGGTCTGTGTTTTCCCAAGTAGGTGTCAAAGTCCTCTGTTATCTTTTTCTTTCAAATTAACTCTAGTGAGCAGAATATTAAGCAGAGAAAGTTGCAAGAAATGGAAGAAGTGAAGGCTCACGTGTTTTAGGAGAGGGATCAGAAGCTCCAGCCTAGCAAGGTGTTGATTTCCTGCGTGGTATTACCCCTTCTCCCATGTACAGCCTTGATCGGCCATAGACCCCCAACAGAACCTGGGGGCTTAGTAGTATTTTAGAGAAAACAAGTAAGAAAAAGCAAGCTCTCGAGGCTTTCTTTTTCTTTGGGTTGTTCTGGACTTCCACTTCAGAAAACCCTAGGGCTGCACAGATTGCAGAAGAGTATTTTAAGCACCACTTCAAGCAAATTAATCGGTGTTGCTGGTTTGCTTTACAGATATTTTTGTTAGCTGTTGAGTCAGGGACACAGCTAAAACATGAAAACATTTGCTCGGAGGGTTTTCTTTGGTGGGTTGTATGTGAAGCTTCAATTCCAGCCAGGCTTTTCTGGTTGGGTTGAGATTTGGAGCAGTCCAGCTACTCTGGATGGCATTGTTCAGCATGCTGTCAGAAATGGAAGATGCAGAGGCATTTGATTAGACTTTTGTGAGCTTCCTCATAAAGCAGGTGGGTAGGGGTGTACAGAAAAAGTCCCAAGGAACTTCTGATCGCCACTTGCTCCCCATCCCTAATGGTCTGAGCTTCATTTTCAGACAGACTAGGTAGAGTATTACAACACAGCTGAGTGTGAACTGGATGCGTACTTAGGGATGGAAGCCTTGTAACATTTGTGTTAGTGTCCCTTTCCCTTTAAAGCTTCAGATGTTGTCATTATCTTTGCATAATGTTGCTGAAACATCTGGGGCCCAAGGATTTGAAGTCTCAATTCCTTTGATGCCTTTTTGCTGCGTAAGAGGCATGTTGGGATACTAAAGGTTCTGCAAATAGCTTTTTTGGGTTTTTTTAACTCAAGGCTTTGCTTGCATCTAAAAGCCATATTTAAGTGTCTCAACCGCTATTTCATACGCTACTGCTTCATCAGCTACTGAAGTTGACTAAACTTCATCTATAGAGACATAAGTGCTTGAGAAAGGAGCTATTGATGGACAGTGCTGGTAACTGAACCTTTCTCTGGAAATAAACTGGTGAAGCGCTGGTACCGTAACCTCCCCAATATATCCTGACTTGCAGAGGTTTACCACTTCCAGAGAGGAAGCTTGTCTGTACCATCCAGTCTTGTTTCTGTTCTTGTTCTTTCTCTAAGATCTCCAGTTGGAATCTGAGGTATTGTCCAGTGGGATTATACAAGCCAATTGCCTTTGGGATGGGCTGTTGTGAGCTGTGGACTCTTGGAGGCATTGGAGCTAACAGGAGCCAGGCAGGGATTTGGCAGATCTAGACACTGGGTTCTAATGGAACTTCACAGTAAGGCTACCTGTGATAACCACCTTAATTCATATCCCAAGGGCAAATTCTGACCAGCGTATATGCAGAATTTCCCCCCTCAGCTTTATGCAGTATCTGCAGTCTATATTACTTTAAAAAAAAGCTCTAGTGTATGCTGTTCAACAGGCTGGAATGATGGTGTAGTGCTCTATCAAATACATCCTTCTCAGCTGGCTGAATCCTCGAGTGCAGGCTCTAGTTCCCAGAAGTTATGGTTGTTGACTTAATGCATAGTGACTAATGTGCTATTGATAAAAGGATGACTTGTTCTATGAGCGATAGAAAGAATGTGGCAAACAGAACAAAAATGTGTTGTAACTGCTATGTCACTGGAAGAAATGATATTTCTAAAATGGTGGAACTAAGATTTTACATAATGCTAGGCAAGAACATTCCTAAGTCCACAGATCATTGTTAGCAATAACAAAATTCCTTTTGTTTTCCTGAAATACCTCCTGTGAACTGATAAATTAATGGGGCATCTTTAATTTCTGCTTTATACTGTCATTTTATAGTGGTTTTACATATACTGAGTACTTTTATCTTTGGGCCATAGTTTTTTCTCTGTCTTACTATGAATTTCAGAAAGCAGCAGAAAGGAAGAACAGTTGAAAACAAACACATTCCTTTTATAACAAATACTTCTTTATGTATCATTGCACTTTTTAATTTACAAGCTTTTCAGCCCATATAATACCAAGATTCTTGGCTTTTATTCAGGCCTCGTGGCTTTAACTATATTCCTTTCAGACCAGCCCAAAACATAATGTGTCATTATCTGGCCAAATTGCAAGTAATATAACCCCATGATTTGTTAACTGTTGTCTCCTGACTGTTGCGTTTAATAATGTTCTAAACAAATACAAGTTGGTTATTCCATTGAAGCAATATTCTTTGAGATCCAGAGGAAAGCGTAGCTCTCTTCTCTGTCAACTACTTTGACACTCATAATGCTAGAGCAAAGAGGAATGCAAAGAGGGATTCCTCATTCTTGGACAGTTTTGTAAGGAAACAGTTGAGTGGAGCAGTTTGTCCTAACTGTTCTATGTATATCACTTTAAATTGAAATGCATTGCCGTAAAGGTGTTAGTTTTGCTGCTTTTGGCTTCAGTTACAGGAAAGTTTCAGTAAGTCTTTTTAGGAGCAAGTATTGTGATTTGCCAGTGTACAGAAATGTGTATTATCGTTTGCCATCCTGGTGACAGCATTTAGACACAGTCAGTTGGTTAAGAGTCATTTAGCATGGTCTTTGCATAGTCCATTTTGCTGCTGGGAAATTTTATGGAAGTTGCTATATTTTGAAGAATTCCTAGCACAAAAGTGACATTTCTGTCTTTGTAAAGTATCAGCTATAGGCTGTACTTAGTTGTTATTAATGCTGCTTCACAAACAACAGTACACCTGAACTCCCTTGATACTTTAGAATCAGGAAAGTACTTAAATTATATAGGAAGCAAGGGACAGAGAAATCATTTAACATGTCTTGAGGCCATCTGTTAAGCATTAACCTTTGATAAACGATCTGTTTATCAATGCAAGAAGAATCCACATCAAACCATTTGACAATACTTGTTTACTGTGCTCTTTGACCAACCTGCCACTCACCATTTTCAATGCTTTGTCTATTTCTATAGTTGAAACTCTGTTTTCTTTAAGCCACTGTGAAAAGCCTGGCCCAGTCTTCTTGGTAAATTCCTCACAGGTACTCAGCATCCCATGCTGAATAACCCTGTTTCCCTCAGGCTCTCCTCATGGGGTGTGTACTCTTGGTTACCGGACCATCTTGATGGTGCTTCACTGAACTTGCTCCAGTTCTTCAGCATCTTTCTTGTAGCAGAGGAGGGAGCAAAATTGGACAATGTCTTTTAGCCAGAACCTTGTAAGTACTGAATAAAGGGGAATAATCACCTCCCTCAATCTGCTGGCTTCAGTCCTGTCAGTACAGCTCAGCACACTGCCAGGGCACACTGCTGGCTCTTCAGCTTGCTGTCCACAAAGACCCCCAGGGCTTTTTCAGCACAGGGGCTTCCCAGGCACACAGATGCTAGCCTGCATCCTTGCAAGGGGTGAATGACATGTACCCCTTCCCAACAGGCAAAGATGAAAAAGCAAATAAGATGTTCAAGACTTTGTCTAATGTACTTACAGAAAGCTCCAATTCTATGGTGATTAGATGGAGTCATGAAAAATCTTACAGGAGTTAATAGCTGGTTGAGGATTTTGCTGTTCAGTACCAGTCAGCACTAAGGGCTGTGCTGTCCAAAAAATCCAAAGCTAAAATCAGATCAAACTAACCGGCTTTAGTAAGTAAAGGGGCTTTCAAGAGTGAAACAATTGGCACAAGAAAGGTGGTCCTTGGCTTTGTTCACTTAGGGTATTCTGTCATATTCCTTCTGAACAATGGCTGTTTATGCTCTGTTCTTTAGTCTGTCCTCATTTGTTACTAGAGGGGTCCCCCATCTCTTATTTCATAGGTGGTTTTTCTTAGTACCCTCAGATAAAGCTTACACGGTTCTCCAGCAATCCCAACGTCTGTCTTTCTTACACCAAAATTGTTGCTACAGTAATCACAGCTCAGGAATAGCTTCAAAAGGTTCCTGAGTGACAGACACTGCTTTCATCACATCATTTACAAAGCCGGAGCACTTAAATCAAGGAAATAAAGTAAGAACTTCGTGTCACATACTGCATGATGATACACAATATGGAAGATGATACACAACATGGAAGAATCCTATCTCTTGTTGTGACCTGTGTCTGGTACAGTTCGTTTGGGATTTTGAATTTAATATCTAACTTATATTGAGGGGCTTTTAAATAAGAAATATTAAGACTAAATTGTTTTCCAAAGCATGTACAATTGTTACTTCTTGTCCAGAGTTACTGACTTGTAAATACAACGAATTACACTTTGGAAGTTCAAAAGAGAGACTATATACGCTTTTTTTTAGGTAATCTGATTCTAACACTTGCATACTCTGTGTGTTTCTGTTCTTAATGATTTAAAATAAGACAGTTATTAAAACTTCAACCACCACGACAGGGCAAGTTTCTAAGCTTTCCAGTTGTAAGGAATGAGTTGTTACTAGCCCCCCCAAAAATACAAGTGTTAATTTCAATGCATGGAGAGGGCAAGGATGTACAGCTGGAATGGCAAGGCTTTGATGACAGTGTTGTCTTAGTTTGCCTTAAGCAAGTCTTAAACCACGCCTATATTTGACTGACTTCCCCTGAAACAAAGAGTGAGCCCTTGCCTGGCTCCTTCTGCCAGCAAAAGTGGTGGCAACAGTGACAAGCAGGTGTGTCAGTTGATGTAGAATCATAGAATAGTTAGGGTTGGAAAGAACCTTAACATCATCCAGTTCCAATCCCCCTGCCATGGGCAGGGACACCTCCCACTAAGCCATGTCACCCAAGGCTCTGTCCAACCTGGTCTTGAACACTGCCAGCAATGGAGCATTCACAGCTTCCTTGGGCAACCCATTCCAGTGCCTCACCACCCTTACAGTAAAGAATTGCTTCCTCATATCCAATCTAAACTTCCGCTGTTTAAGTTTGAACCCATTACCCCTTGTCCTGTCACTACAGTCCCTAATAAAGAGTCCCTCCCCAGCATCCCTATAGGCCCCCTTCAGGTACTGGAAGGCTGCTATGAGGTCTCCACGCAGCCTTCT
>JARCZZ010022316.1:2384-22748 GCA_030323915.1 Brotogeris chrysoptera
CTTGATAGGCAGCCACATTTAGGGGGCAGAATGTTGGGTCTTCGTGAGGCAAGACTTAAAGGTCTTACGCCCCCCTCAGCTCCTACTCCAGTAGCTCCACCCTAGAGTGAAATTTGCACCACATCAAGTGCTTTGTATATACTCTTTGAGAGTACTCCGGATGTGGCAGTTTTATTTGTTTTACTTAGGTATACGTACCCTATTCATGTAGCTCTGAATGCAAACACTCGTCAAGATAAATTAAATAGACTACTGCTATCCACAATAAAACGAAAATTTTAAGTCAGTGTTTTCATGACATTTTTAATTCAAATGTTTCTGTATGGCTTAACCTGTACAATAAACAACTGGTTTGCTTATTTTCTTCATTTGCTATGAGGGCATCTTCAATATAAAGAAAAATGTAGCAAAGAAATATGTTATGATTCACTTGGAACGTGATTTAAAGTTTCTGAAGGGTCGCACATTTGTGCCCTGCTTGGCTGTTGCTAAAAATCCCCTGGTTTGCTGCATGTGCACGACATTTGAGAACTGTCGTAGGTTTGTAGAGCAGTTTGATATGTTCCAGAACTTAACGTGCTTGTAACAGTCATATGCAAAGCCGTAAGTCTCACCAGTGCATTTGGAAAGCAGAAAGTTTTCCAGTCCAACTGAAAGATCTGATTCTGTTCATACTGCTGCTAAAAACTGAGAGTAACTCCACTTAAAATCAGCAAAATTGTTACACTGGAGTATTATAAAAATCAGACATCAGTTTCTAGACGTAACATATTTTAGTTTTAGCAGTAAAACCATGGAAAAAAGCCTTGAAGGTCGGAAACCTTTTGTTTCTTGCCTGATTCCACTTGACCTTCTCTTTAGCCATTTTGACTCTCAGTTCATCCAGTCTCTTGCAGGCACCCGGCGCTGGTTTCATTCTGACATTAGATTCAATGTTCTCAACTATTCCTTTTTACTCCATACTGTCCAGCAAATACCCTTTCTCAATTGGCTTCAGTGTGTTTCCTCTTCCATGCTGTTGGTTGCTGCAGTCAAGTTATTAACAGCAAAAGAGACTCCCTACTTTAATTTCCTATACATAGGCTAGAATAATTTTGAGTTGCTATTACTGTCCTGACCCTAGTAAACCTAGCCTGGCTTGGCAGCACAGCCCAGCTAGTAATCAGTAGGAGCTGGGAGCAGTCTGGCCGTGCTCTGTAGGTCAAGAGCCCCTGGAAATCATAGCTACTAGAGAAATCAAAGCTTTTACTAGTGTGTGTGAAATGTGTTCTTTAAAATTGCTTTCACAAAGGCAGCAAAAAGGACTCCTGACAGGATTCTCTCTTCCTCTGCCAAATTTTATATACATGCTATAAAGCAATAAACAAATTGCATACAAGAAATGGCCTTGGATTTTTTATTCGTGGGCAAAACTGATTTTCCCCTAACTTTCTTCTCAGAAACAACTGAACCATGACTCTTGAAATTTAAAAACACATGTATAACAACAGCCTGGAGTAAACACCAGGCATGGAAAATTTCAGTCAAACTTGTAAAAGTTTAACTGAGTTATAACAGCATCTTATAACATTAAATGTCTCCTAATAACAAGAGAATAATGGTGAAGCAAATCCAGTATTTCTGTGAAGGGTTGATTAGGGAATGAATAACATCACAGGAGGAATAAATGGAAATAAATGAATACTAGATAGTAATAGGTAGTACACACATGTTGTAGGGGCTGTAGAAAAGTTCAGCAAGCGCTTCAAAGTCTGCTTTAATATGTTCTTTTCTAATCCTAAAAAATGTTAGTGGTAGGTTTAGTAACCTTTTACCTAATCTTCCCTTCAGAAAGAAAAATGTAAACCACACTGGAATGTTGCAAAGTGACGATAAAGTGGGGAATGCTTTCAAACATCCAACTGTTTTCATGGGTAAGGGGTAATATCTTGGGTGATCTTTTGACTTTGTCATTCCAGCCTTACGTTTTTTGGTAAGCCAGGCTAGTGCATGGCAGCTAACTCTGTGGCAGCCCCTCCCATTGCAGTGGTAAAAGGTCCCATTCCTCTCATCCAAAGCAAAGAAACCTCCGCTGCAAGAAACAATTGCCTGTTTCCAACACATTGTAATATATGGCTTGTTAGATATGATGACACTACTGGTGTACATCTGGGCCATGGCACAGATGAATCTTTCTGAAATCCTCTCTTGGTTTTCCTACATGTTCCACCCATGGTAGTCGCATCCTTTAATCTGTTGCTGAAACATGAAGAACAGATTCCCTTTCTTTTCTCTCCAAAATGAGTTTTGTGTCAGAGTTAGAAATGACTAGTAATTCACAGAGGTAAATAGGCTCCAGCTGAAGTTCTTTGTCTAGCAGCTTATAGGTAGTCTTTCCTTCTGAGGAGCAAAATGTGTTAACAACAAAGATGGGGTAATCATTCACTGTCATGGTTTATACTATACCCACACTGTAGCTTGTGAAAGGTCATCAGTCCCTGCGGCTGTCAGTCCGTAACCTATGAAACACACTGAGTTTCCCTGTTTCTTGGGACCTGCTCTTGTCTAGGATTTGGGAGTAACATTTTACACAGATTTTTGGTCCCTCTGGATATCCGGCTGCAGTGCAGATGATTCATATGGATGTGCATCTGTGTGAAAGAGACTTTGGCCTTCTCATTAGACAGTTCTTGGGTGGAATAAAATAAACTTGGCATAGCTGCGTACCTTCTTTCTCACCTATTCTTGGAAGAGCTATTTGTGTCTTTAGAGAAATACCAGCTCAGGCTGGTCCCTTCCAACCATTCTGTTCTGTCAGCCAAATTTGCTCCTTTACCCTGTAGTGCAGGGTTTTTCCCCAAATTCTAGAGATTTATTTTAATAGACAAGAAAGACAAAAAAGCAGTAACCCAAGCCTCTGTGCAAGCAGCTGTGAATCCATCTCGACCTCAGAATAGACACTGGGGCAGCTTTCAGCACCTTCAGCAGCAATAAGTTAGAAAATACAACCGTCGAAAATAAATAAATAAATCTTTTTCTTCTGTTTGAAATAGAAAAGGAATAAGTCCCAGTCCACACAGGATACAGTCCTTTAGGCGACACTGCCTGTCTGGAAGTCCTAATGAAAGCTGGTGCTTTGTGGTATGCCAAATGCAGAGCAGTCTGATAAAAGAGTAGAAAAGCATATTCCAAAGAAAAGAATGTAGTTATATTTAATTCCCTGAGAATATTTCTCTAGGTTTGGGCTTAATTTGTCCTCCAATATACTTTTCCCCAAAAGGCTTAATTTAATTTCATACTGTCTCTAACATGAAACAGTGGAATGCATCATTATATTTTCCCACTTGCCAAGATTTGCTTTTCCAAATATGCGCACTTATTGAATGAGGTAAAACCAGATTGCTGTCTAGTTGGGCAGCAGACTTCTTGGGCAGATATGTCTTCAGAGACTGCCTGGTAAGTGGCTCAGACACTCTGAATCCTACATGATCTGGCATCCAAGATACTGGGGGAGAAAAAATGATACTCTAAGGAGTATTTGTCAATGGACAGCTTTCAAAAAATGGGTTAGTTTTCACTAGGTCGATGAGCTACTGAACTAGCCAGACATGACACAATACATTTCGGCCTATCTTCTAGCCAAGATGTGTTAATTATCTGCTGATTCGTTTATGCTTTGATTATTTATTTATTTGGGTTTTTTTACAATTGGACATGTTCTCACAAAAAAACTCTCCATATCAGAAAACCAAGTCCTGCATATACCAGTGTTGGTTTTTTCCACCGTCAACTGGAAAATTGCATTTTCTGTTAAACATTTAGTTATTTTCAACATGATCTAATTTTGGTGGCAGAGGGGGGTGTTCCTATTGTGTTTTGTGTTGTGGTCTATACATCATGTGGTCTATACAGTAGTGGCTGCTCAGTCATTGTTAGTGATCACTGCCATTTCAGGAGTTGATATCCTGACGGCCCTAAGGGCTGCACTCAATTTTACCCAAGGAAAGAAGTCGGGGGAAAGGACTGTGGCTATTACTTAAAACGAACAAACAAACCAACACAGTAGATTTAGTATAAGCAGCAATTATCATCTTGATTTTGAGCATTGGTTGGTCAAATTATTAACCTTAGCTCTTGTTTCTGCCTAAGGAAAAACGTGGCTTCTTGCTGAAGGGTTTCTGTGTATGGACTCCTCTTTCACATCCTTTAAAGCCTGAGGCCTTGCTTTTGGTTTCTCTTACATTTGGGTTTTACTCTAGCAGGCTAATTTAAAGAAATACCCATCTGGTGTTAATGGGTCAGATTCACCTCTGTGCACCAGGAACATCAAGCAGTCATTAAACCAGTATAAGTTGTTATTTAACCCAGGTTTACAGCTGTATATTGTCAGTAGCCCTCCCCTCTCAGCTTGGCTGTGATGCAGCAGTATTTTTTGAAGTGAAGGTCATGGTCCCCTTGAGGGCTGTGGAAAGGATCAAAGAATGGGTTGGAAGCTGCAGGAGAAGTGTTGTTAATTACTAGCAGCTCCAGCTGCGGTTCTACTGGTTTTGCTTTGACTGTGGTGCTGGTGCGAGCAGTCATCCTGTCCTTCCCCTCGGCTGTCAGCTCCTCTCCTGCGCACCAGCCTCTGTGTGGCTCCAGCGTGAGCCTTTGGAGCCACACCACCACGAACCAGATCAAGCAGTCAACCTGGCTGATGAAATGCTCTGCCAAGCAAACGTGCGCTCTGTCGCAGCCAGATCTGTTTCCAAGCCCAGTTCACCATGCAGGCACAAAAGTGTCCGTTGGCTTCACGCAGGCTGCAGTGCAGGGTAAGAACAAACAGCTCTGCAGAGGGGAATACACAAGCTGTGGACAGCAGTTTAAGCAACATAGCCACAGCTGGGAGCATGTAGTGGCCGATCATTCAGGCTGGGGGAAAGAGGAGGCTGTAACTACTTGCTACAGTTTTTAGACTAGCCAGGAAACTAAAAGTGGACTTTAATTGCAGACAGTTTGTCTGCATGGAAGATGTGAGTATTTAACTAATACAACGTATATAAGCAGCCATTCTGGGTCAGACCAATGTTCTTATTAGCACTGTATCCTGCCTCCAACACAAGCCAACAAGTATACAAAGAAAGCAGGCATGCATACTGCTTTCCCCAAATACCCTCCCTGCTGCCATCCACTTGCAGCTCAGGGGCTTTCTGAGCTACACGTAGCTGAATTTAGCAGTCCTCAGTGGATTTCTCTTCTATGAATTTGTTTCCTTTTGAACCATGCAAACGTTTAATATCTGCAATGTTCAAAGACAGATTATGCCTTCATGTAGTAACTGCAACAAGTTCTTGCTTCTCTGCCCTGGAGTAAAGGAGCTGTAGCTCACTTACGGAGTCACACTGAGACAGATGAGCCAAAAGGTGTGGATGGGGTTGCCACAGTTCCAGAAGGTTAAAGAAAACTGTTTTTATTCAAAAGAAGTAACCTGATCAGCATGTACGTGAGTAGTCTCTTCAAGAACTTGAGAGACCCAATTGTTTAGCTGGTGAGCATAGGTTTATCTTTACAGACTTCAGCAGTAAATGGCAATTGAGCTTAGCTTTGTACGTGGCTATCTACTGGCTTCTAGCATCTGCTTTTGCTGCTGTGTGTGTTCTGGTCAAGGGAACTGAACAACAATTAATAATAATTGCTCCATGCATGATCATCATAAAATCAGAAAGCACATAGCTTAGGATGGCAGAGCTCTCTGGTCATTGGTCAAGTATTTCAATATTCAGAATTCACTATTTAATTTCTACTCGTTGGATCAAAGCCCTGCCAGCTTCATTTCAGCCAAGGATCCATCAAGCTTTTGTGCTGACCACCTATTGCAAACAAGCTGTACACATTCTTCCTGCTGATGCATTTGTCATTTTCTAACTATGATTTTTAATTGGATAGGTATACAGTGCAGGCATAAAACCTGTCCCATTTAGCTTCCAGTTTCTATAGGCTGTTGATTTGGTTTACCAAGTATTGGCTGAGGTACATCTTCAGCAGAATGTATGAGCTTTCCTTTTGGTAAATTCACATCACAGCCTACATTCCTAGCTCACAGTAGCAAAAAATATGCCCTTCGGAGGCTCATTTATTTTTTCTCTTACAGCGTGTATCTAAGACTGAAAACCAGTAGTAGCCTACATGTCACACTTGAGGTAAGAATCTGGGAAAGCTCTGAAATACCAGGCTGATGGTTTCTAAGCGCATCTGAGCTGTGACATGATAGATGTGCATGTACCATGAATACTGGAGGGGAAACATATACCATAACATGCACATCGGAAGGTGTTGCAGTTTAGCTCTGTTAGGCAGCTCAATTCCACCCAGCTGATCACTCACTCACCCTCCCTCTTCCCCCTAGCAGGATGAGAAAGAGACCTGGGAGGGCAAAAGTGAGAAAACTTGTGGGTTGAGATAAAGACAGTTTAATAATAAAGACAGTCGGCTTTTATTGCTGAGCATGGCACCATGTAGTTTGGAATATCCCTTGGGTCAGTTGAGGTCAGCTGAACTGGCTGTGTCCCCTCCCAACTCCTTGTGCACCCCCAGGCACTCGCTGGTGGGGCAGGCTAAGAAGCAGAAAAGGCCTTGGTTCTGTGTAAGCACTGTTTTTCGTTGCAAATCTGAAATATAGCACCATAGGATCTTCTAGGAAGAAAATTGACTCTATCCCAGCCAAAACCACTATAAGAAGTCTATATTTTCTTTGTACAATGGACTGGGAATGCATTGATGTGCACATCATCACTTAACACTTGAGCATTTGACCACTGGGAGGTCAGTACATATCCTAAACATTAAAGCAAAAATAAAATTAGAAAAAGAACAAGTCAGTAGCTAGTGTTGGGTAAAGGCCATGGAAGTGTTAAGATATTATCTTCACCACTCTTATCTTTTATCATCCAAGTCAACTAGCTGATTCCTTAGTTTCACGAATACTTCCTGTCAGTATTCAGAGAAAGGCTCTTGAAGGGCTTTATGCAGAACACTGATGCTCTCAGTTGCTCTCAGAAGAGCAGCTCTGTCTGCTCTCATCAGGGGGAGAACCTAGGAAGGCCTGATATTTTTAGTGTATATAATTGGGCAGCTTTTCCCCACTTTTTCAGGGGGTCTAAGTGGCTGAAAATCAGAGAGATGCAGTCTCCATATTGATTTAGGCATTTTCAAGATTGCACGTGTGTTTCCAATATGATATAGTTGAATTTAATCGGTGTAGTACTTCTGTGTTTAATGGCACTCCAGCTTCTCTGTGTAATTAATGTGCAACATGCTTCAGCGAGATACCTCAGAGTCCTGTAATAGTGTCCTTAATCTATGTAATGATGAAGTTCACAGTGGATTAGGGCACTAGAACAGAACCAAAAAGGTACAAGTTCTCTTTCCAGCTCTGCTGCTAACCGACTGGAGGATAGCAGGAGTGTTGCTGTTCTCCCAGTGCTCACTTTGGCTTTCTTGTGTGTAGAATTAGGATAAGAAATGTGTAGCCATAACCCTTAGTGAAGTGTGATGATGGAAATTCGAGATAACACTTTTATGCATTGTGAACGATTTGTATAGGCTCTCTGTCATCTGGGATCTAGGATAACTTCTCAGCTGTATGCTCCAGGCGCTACTCTCGCTGCGTCCTGACTCCCAGTGATGTACAGTCACTCCTCCTTGTTAGACATGCAGGGACCTGTGGGTGTGAGGGATTCAGGCTCTTTGCCTAATGGGTTGTGCATACAAAAAGGTAGCATCCCCTGCCATAGCAAACAGCTGTCCTTTTGGTAAGGATTGCGTGATAGGAGGAAGTTCTTATATCCTCTGGGGCCTTGTTCATTCCGATTGTGGACTCTGAAGAGCAGGGCACTTGAAAGGGCACAAGGTAACAAACCTTTTGGGTGCTGTAAAATAATGCCTGTGTACTGGTGGTATATGTCATTTTGTATTCTTACTGCCCTTGGTCCTCTCAGTCTCCCTCAAGGACCATGTCTGCATTCTAAAACCTGAAGAACTTTCAAACTTATCTTCTAATCATAGACCTTTTCTTCCACTCATACCAACCCAGGATATTTCACATGTGTTCATTTGCTCCAGACTGCATTGACACAAAGTGTAAGGCAATGAGCAGGTCTGGACTAGGCAGTTTTGAGATCCAGTGTCACACCAGGGTTGGACATGGAAGCTTCCCAGCTCTCTATGGGGTATTTGAAAGCATTCTGAAATCTCTAAGAATTCAAAGGAGTTTATGAAAACAAATAATTGTTTTCTTGAATTTTTTAGAAGTTACTAGACTGTTTTAACTGCAGATTCTATCTCTGAGATCCATAGTACCAATAGGTAGAAGAATAAGAAAATTTAAGATCCTCAGCATGCTTCCAGTACATTTTCCTTTAAAACGCACAATAATCATGCAGAATACTTGATGGTTGGCCTGACAAATTGTAGATTTTAACTGTATCTATTTGAGAGAATTCAGATAACTTATATCAGTTTTGACAAATTCTATATACATTTAGGAGAATAATGAGGTTTTCTTACGCTGTGCCTAAGTGGAAAAAGTTGAAGAACTATTATTTAAATTCAACTTGTATGGCTCAGGAAAATAGAAGCAACAGACAGGTGTTTTTTAATTACTCCAGGTATTTCATTTACTCTGAAAGAAAACATTTGGATTCATTTGTCATCATCATTTTATAACAAGGTTTTTGCCCTTCCTTACTTCTAAGGTAGATCATTCTAGAGAATAAAGGACATTTTAAAGCCAAAATTCAAGTGTCAAAGCAGACCACTTTGGCTCTCCCAAAACAAATATTTCATAAAAGAGAACTGGAGAAATAGCCTTCAGAACTCTTTCAGTTGATCTTGGCACACATTTTGTATTGTTTCACTTCCTCCAGAGCTCCATTTCTTCTATCACACCTACTGCTCTCTGAAAAAAAAAAAAAAGAAAAAAAGCCCAACTCTATTCAAAATAGACTTTTCCAAATTCATGCCAGGAAATCGCTTTTGCCTTAGCATTATGTTCTGAAAACCTGCTCATGCAGGTACTCCGTGCTGTAATGATGTAGATTCATTGCAGCGGCTGTTTAAATTGCTCCATCTTGGTCTGCACTCTTGCCTACCTTCTGCATGCGCTGGGGACATGCTCTGTGTGATGACCCAAAGGATCCAAACAGCTCCTCTGAAACTGCAGAAGTGTTTGTGCAGGAGTAGGCAGCTGCTGCTTTGCACACAGGGTCCACAGAGTTGCTTAGCCAAAGCTTTGCATCATGACTAGTGGCATCAGGTAATCTACCTATCATCAGCTACCTGCCTATCTGCTGCAGTCAATGACTTTGAATTCAATGTAGTTAAGGGAAGAGCAAGTAGGAAAATAAGATGCTCTGAAAGAAGCCGGCCTTGGACTAAGGGCAGCAGTGTATGTTTTGCTTGAGGAATACACCAGCACTTCTTGGGAGATCCATTCCAGAGGAAAATTCGAAGGCACCTGGCAGCAGCTTGTTAGATCTGCGAGAAGACAGACCACAGCCTGTATAACTGGCTATTACTACTGAAACAAACCAGTTTGTTTTTATCGCTAGATATTGTACCACAAAGGTGTCTTAAATTTTACCCTTCTAAGTGCAGATCTTAAAATTGCTATTTTTTTCATGGAAGTGCCTGCTAGACTTGCCATATTCGTGCTCTCCCATTTGTGGAGGTTGCTCCATGTGTGTGGAAGAAAGGAAACGGATAGGAAAGACAGGGATTTCTAAAATAATTAGTACTTTCCTGAGCCCCTTTTAAATATGTGCACATCGTGCATCTCCTTCAGCTCTTGGCCTAAGACGAGGATTTCATGCTTAATTTACAAAGCATTAAAAGGCCTCCAGAGGATCAAAAAAGCAGACGTGGAGTTTGACTGAAATAACTGGGAAACAATGATATTTTTTCTCATCTGATTATCTTCATTTTACATAATAAAATGAGAAAACATGTTTTCAAATGGACTTATTTGGAATCAGACTAGATGCAGAATGTGTTATTCATCTGAGATGTAGAAACCTCTGGACTTACTTAGGAAAACATTGCTTTAAAGGGAGTTCCTCAGAAGAAAGCAATTAAATGTCGTTTAGGGAAAAAAACGCATATTGCAGCATAAATGATGAAATACGATTGCAAAATGTATAGCTTTCTCACGTGGATTTATTTTTTCTAGTTGGACCTTCTCCACAGACCTGGACATATCCTGAACAACGATAGCTGATCTTACTGAAACGTGGGAAAGGTTGTAGTGGTTTTGGGTGTGGGAAAATACCTTCCAAAAAGGAAAACTTGCTGCTGAAATCAGACTTCCAAAGTTCTGATCTGACTCCAATTCTCAAGAGTGAAAAACAAGGATATTGGAAGCCCATGAAATGAACGGCAGTCTTTCTTTTTACTTCACTGACCTTTAAGAATGACTTTGAGGTTGAAATCCTGCCCTCGCTAACTTCCATGGTTCTTGGGTGAGGTGTTAGAAGTGTTTGCTAGCTCTGGGGCATTTCTTCAAAAAATAGGGAGCTTCCCTGTATTTGCCACGTACTAACCCCATTGATGAAGTGGAACCAGAACCCAGACAAATTTACACTGAATCAAATGTATTTCTTGACAAAAGTACTTTGAGCAATCCTGGTGCATGTCTGCATCCCTCCTACCATAACCTTGCAGGCGCAGAGGGATTTTTTTCCCTACGTTTGATTCTGCCTAAGGAATTTCTGCCCTCCTCCTCCATGGGGCTATGTGCAGGCACAGCAGTCCACATGGTTCCCTGCTCATCACAGGTCAGTTGTAGGCTGGAAAGGTGTCATGATGTTTTCAAAGGTAGTGTGACCTGGTTTTTATCCTTTGGGGTGGGAGTAAAACCATGGATACTTTTCATAACAGCCAATTATTGTATAAAAACCTGAGAGACTGAAGGCTGTATTTTCTCTCTTAGGTTTAAGTAAAGCACTGTCTACCCATAAGCAACTACAGTGTCAAACAGAAAAAAAACCCTCTGTGCATACACTTCTGTTAGGTTCATTCCTTACCACTTGTGTGGCTACTACAGAGACCGTTATTTTTCTGGTTTCAATACTGAAGCTGTACTTCAGAAATGTATTAAGGTACTAAATATAAAAGCAGAAATGTGTCAGCCTCAGCCCTCCATTCACTTGATCCCCACTAGCTGGGACAGCAGTTCATATGCTTCAAGTGGTTGTGGTTAAAAATGCTTTTATTTCTATCTAAAGTTACCACCAGTAACACAGGGCCCTCTCCCAGCACTGTCGCAGGGTACAAGTTCTTGGAAGCCGTAATAACAGGATCGTTTCTCTTCCTGCCTGCATGATCATTTTAACCTTAATTATAGCTGTTCATTTATTAAAATGAATAGCTCAGGAATATAGTAAGTTTTAAATTCCAGCTGCTCAGACCTTTTAGTTTCTTTGTGTGCATGGTTTGGTGGGCAATTTATTCTATCCATTTTCCTTTTTTTTTATCTTAGACATGTGCAATATATTTTCCAGCTATGCTTGGGAGCTATGTATGGAACTGCCACTTGTTCAACACAAAGCCATAACAAAAAATGAGCTTTGACTTTTTTTTTAATAGCACAAGCGACCTATGATATTTATTGGTTTCTGATTCAGATAATGATGGACAAAGTATGTGTGAGATTGCAGCTGCGCATCTTAATTTTCCACCTGTCCCTTCATTCTTCCCTTTGGGAATTGCCTGCTTACCTCTTTTCCCTGAACTTGGCTTAAATGCTTATTAGTGTCTTCTATGGCTTCTCCCAGAGGGATGCTACTATTTGTCCTAGAGAGAAAGATCACACTCAATTTAACAGCCTCCTTTCAGTTAAGAAGCTCTATTTCCTACATCAGACATCTTATAGGGGATGGGTGGGTGTACATTTAAGGCTTGTCCCTCCCCATCCTTCAGTGAAGCCAAAGGAGGTTTTCCTCATTTCCATCCTCTAAAGGAAGAGGCAAGAGGGCAGAGAGGGTCTGGCCTCAAACTGTCCTCCAGTACTCTGCCAGTTCTGAGGAGACACGGGAAAGGGAAGGCATTCTGCAGCAGCAGAGAGACTCAGCTGTGTTAGTTGACATCCAGGGATGACCCAGAGCACAAGTTACAGAAACGCTCTTGGGAGCTGTTTATGATTTTAAACCTTTTTTATACATTATTAACTCAGACTGGAAGGACAATAGGATTACAGCATCCAAATGGGGGTCTTTAAAAATGGGGGCCTTTCTTTCGTAGTTTTGTGCTCTTTCGCGTTATCATCTCGCACATCAAACCAAGTTAACGGTTTTCTTGCATTCAGTGCTGCAAAGCATATAATGAAGCCCAGTCCCAGCAGTAAGAAGGTAAGAGACAAAGGAAACGATATTATGCATCTGTGAGGGAAATGGGACACAGAAATATGAATGCCTTGATTTTCACTAGCATTTAAAGTTGGCAGTACATTTGTCTGGTCTTAAAGTGGATAATAGATCACTTTAAAACCCCACATTAGTACTGGAATAGTGTAAAATATCCTTGTAAGTCAAACTAAGGACAGGATCTTTTGACCATTTGTCTTCTGACCACAGATACTGTAAAACTCTGGTGTGGCTTTCTTGCATGTCAACAGGTTTAAATAATTGGGAAGAGTGCATATAAGGTCTGCTTCAGATAGCTTATACATGTGAATTCCAGTAGACTAATTATTACATATAAATCTTCCCATATCCTAAAACTGGCAAAACCTATTAATTCACTCGAAATCACCTTGGAATTCTGAGTTCAATTTCTGAAAAGAGCCAATGAGTTCTGCTTCAGGATTTAAAAAATCAAATGTGTTTCCTTTTAGAAGCAAAAAGAAAATCTTTGTGAAGATGTGGTTGATCACAGGGCTACCCTCTCAACCTCCGACTCCTGCTTTTCTCTGCATGATGTTCCTCTGCGCACAGACAATTGTCAGCACATTCGGAGTGTGTCGTCCAGGTTCCAGCATCCTATAAGATGCTCCTAGAGGAAAGCATAGAGGAAACTATAGCTGAACGTTTTCAGACTCTTTACAGAGCCTCAAAACCAGGAGAAATCCCAGAATGTTATAGTTAAATTGGCCCTCCTGTGTCATGCACCCTGTGATCGAGACAGATCTGATCCGCAGTTCACAAGGAGTCATACTGGGAGAGAATAAAGGCAAAAACCAAAAAAGAGGCAAAGGGAAGAGTAGAAGCGTTCCTAGCTTTTGTTGAGGAATAGCTAATAGGAACTGTAAAAGCTGGCCTTGCTTCAGAAATGTTTGTTTGTAGTTCCAAATTGTAATAACGCTTCGTGAAAAATATTTTAAGCCTTCTACATAGAAGCAGTTATGTGTGTGCGTGTGTTTGTGTTGTGGGATCTACATTTTAGTTCTTCACCTTGAAACAGTTCTGCTTATGAAGAACTACTCACATGGTAACAATACTGGTGTTAAAAGCAAGGTACTGAAATGCTTGTAACCTAAAATCAAAGCTAAAATTTCTAGAAATAAAGACAGGCAGAGGGGCTTCTCTGAAGAAAAATAAAGTTGCTCTGAGTAATATCCAGCAAAACATTCCCTTTCCACTTAGACAGTAGATAAACGAGAATGAAAATAGCTGCCACCCACAGGTATGGCAAAAATAACAGATTCCTGTGACAACCATGAACAGATGCGTAAGGAAACCTTCTTTCCAGGGTTTGCAAAGCACTGCTTTAGGGCACCAAAAGCTGCGCAGCCTGGAGTGGTTGCTGATGTCCTACTGAATACCACACACATGCTACCAACCACCAGGGAAGTTGCAAATAAAGTGATTTTGTGTGAATCCCTTCCCCTCCCTGTTTTGGACACATCAGCATGCATCCAGGCCCATGCAGGACTTTCCTAATTGCAATTGCATATTGTTCTTCCCTTGAAATGTGCAAGCCATCTGCCGCAACTCTGTTTGGTTTTCAGCCGTTTCTTTATGAATAGGAGCTTATCAGTGTCTCTTATTATTTGTACTTTGAGGTAGGCAATGGGGAGTCCAAGACCACCAACACCGTCTTTGTCTGACCAGATGCATGCAGGATTATTTTCTATAAATAACTAAAGAAGGTTCTGAAAACCATGTTCTTTTTTATATTTCTGTTGGATTTTTCATTTTCCGGCTTGTGTCTTTGGTTTTTTAATGCGTCTATAAATAAAAATAGTGAAATATTGTAAGCCTATCATCAGAAAAGTGCTAATAACTTCAAAGAAAAAAATCTAGTTTATAAAAAAGGGTGAAGACAGTTTATAATTCACTATAAATGTACGCTGATTTTTTAGCAAGTGTTTTGAAGTATGTGAAGTACTAGTAAGCAGTCCTTTTCCTTCTGTGTACAACTGAGATGGCCATCATTGATATATGGGAGGGTAAAGGACAGTTTAATTTTGCTTCTTTTTGTTTGGTTTTGAAGAAAACCATGCTAAAGAAATGTCCTTTTGATTCCTTTGACCTACAAGGGCTTAGGACTTCACTTCTCTCCTATAAAGAATTCCATAGCCAGTAATTCTAATCCCCTGAACACTAACTGAGCACTGCCTCAAAGCCAAGAAAAGTCTTTCTTTTTACATGTTGTCTCAGTGGAGCGCAGCTGCTCTGTGCATAGTGGACAGAAAGGTGATCTGATGCACATTTCCTTTGTTCGTGAACATAAATATATGCATCTACGTCACTTTTTGCCACAGAAATTATCCCAAATATAGTAGAAAAAATAAATATGTTATTCTCCCACAAAATGGAAAAGGTCTCAATAATTCACTAACCTGAAGTATTAGGTTGATGGAAGTGTCTGTCACTTCCCTTTGAAAGTTGCAGGTTTATTTATATATATGAAAATAAGATGAAAAATGAAAGAATCATAAAATAATTTGAGATTGGAAGGGAGCTGTAAGAGCAGGGCCGACTTTAAAGTTATTGCAGGTTGCTCATGGCCTCATCTGGTTTAAATACCTCCAAAGACATACAACTTCTTTGTCCATGAAATACGACTGCTTCATATGCTTCCGTATTTTGAATGGGAATCTCCATGGCTGGATTAGTATTTCCACAGTGAATCTTAACTTTTGATATCCATTGCCAGAAAAGCGCAGTTCAGCTCCTTATTCAGTTAATTTAGACTTTCCTTTTTCAGAAGACTTCAGAGGAAGGTATCAAGTCATGCAAATCCATGTTTATTCAACATAGTCACACAGATAGGAAGGCAATAGACACAACCTACAAGCTGAAGTATCACTAGTCAAACAGTCTGGTTCTAGAAAATACCTTTCCAGAAGTCTTTGTAATTTTTAAAGCAAAATGTTATTCCCTTTTCATGAAACCTCAAAAGTGTTCCCTCCATTTGGGGTCCACTATGCTGGGAGTATTTTAGTAAATTAACGTCTTCTTTTGAAAAGGAAAACAACAAAAAAAAAAAAGCATAGGAAATTAATTTAGAAGTTTTAGTCAGAAACCTGAACCTGAGTTTTAAGGTTATCCCAGGACCGTAACGCTCTGTCCGAAGAAATAAAGTGTTGTACATAACTGTTTTTCAGGTACCTCTTACCTGGCTGCACTCTGCGAACATGTTCTTTTAGAAAACTACAAAGCCAGGTTGGCTGCTTGGTAAAAGGGTCATCCAGTTTCTCAGTGTTTGTTTCTCAGACTAAAAAGTGTATGGTAGCATGATGGAATTACCCACGCTGGCATCCATCCAGCACCTGAAGGCTGTAAAACCTATGATGTAGCTTGTTTCGTCTAGCTGATACAGGTCTTTTCTGTAAGGTATGTGACTGTACAGCATGGGATAGTTTGAGGCTGTATGTCCTATCCATAAAGATGCATGTAAATTTGCAAATAATAGTGATGATAATAGTAATAATCCCACAGCCTCACTGTTCTTTCTTCTTTCACAAGCATCCAGTTGTACTAAAACCTGCAAAAAGAGCAATAAAAATGAGAGGAATTTCCATAGGCTTCTTGCCAGAGGCCTGTGTGCATTACACCTCTGTCTGTGTTTCTCTAATCCGAAACAATGGAATGTATGCCCCAGTAATACGAAATTAGACACCGGAGTGGCAGATAAAAGGGGAGCTCAGTAAGAGAAAAGTAGCCTGGGCCACGTTTAGATGCTCACCTTCAATCTATGAACTAGTCTCTTAATGACGACCTCATTATTAATTTCCCAGTTATCCTTAATAATGAATCATGAATAATATTTCATTATCCTTAATGAGGATCTTATTTATTAATTAATAAATATTTCATGAACAGCATTTCTGCACATTTACATTCTTTGTGTCATAAAATTTCCTGCAGTAACCTCAGCTCTGCCCATGTAATCTCTGATATTTCCTTTGGAATAAGCCAGCATTACTGTGACAAGTCTGGGGCTATATATGTTATCAGTAAGTATGTATGTACTCTTTTACAAGGTTGATACAGTTAAATTGTATTTATAAGGGCTGGGTTCTTCCTGCATTCTCTCAGAGTCAGTCTTCTACCCTACAGTGGTTGACATCAGTTGAAGGAACTTCATTACCTACCTCTCTTTGAAACTCGGTTGAAATCAGTCACAAAATTCAAGTGGTAGAGCTGGGCAGACAGACTCATAGAGCTAAAAACCTAAGTTTTTTTCAGTTTCTGGGCTTGCAAGAAGACAACTGAATTAAGTTCTAGGTGTGTTCAGCTGAAGGCATGGCTCGACATCGGTGTATGCATAAAAACTGATCTTACAATGGTCTCAGATGTTATAATGCTGACCCCATAAACATCCTTTTGTGCCATCATGACTCTCCTCTTTTAACTCGAAATGTCCCTGCCTATGAAAATAAAGCAATATAGAAGAGTAGCAGCTCAAGATTGTGACAGCCAAGAGGTAAAAACTTTATGGAATTCCATACAAAAATAGTGGGTCATGTATGAGTGAATAACTCCTAATGAAAATATTACCCTTCCTGTTCACTTAGTGTGAGGTAATATAGTTCAGGCAGGAAGGAGTTTGGGGTATTTTTCATTAGTATAATTTTTACAGGCTTTAAAAAATCTGGTCTGATACTGTTGACTAGAAAAATCAGTGTCCTCACACACCCTGAGTCTGGGTGCCTACATCCAGACCTGCTGAGCTTGGAGTGTGTCGAAAGCCTCAGGTATCTTCCACTTTTTCCCCAGGTCAAAAAGTTTGGACAGATTCAGAAAGTATCAGATCTCCAAAAGTAAAGATCTGTAAGTTTTAAGTTTACATGCGTCTTGTTTTAAACCCTACTGCTATATCCTGTAAAACTAGATCTGCTGATACTTCTTTATTGGCTTGTAAAACTTTATCATTTACTCTCCCAAATCTCAAGAGTACTGTTTACTAAGCTATTCGTTCCTATTTTCCAAAAGATACCAGACACCTATAAGGAAAATTCAGCCTAGGAGCCAAAGTTTGTCAGCTTATTCTGAAGTTTTGGCTTGAATTATGATGGCAAAGAAGATGCTGTTAGCATCAAAACCGCTGCAGTTTAACTGCCAATTAAGAAGCCAGTGGCATCTGTTCAAGCATCGCCTCCATTTATGCTACTGTCATTTCCTGTTACTACCCACTCACATGTGCTGAAACAGTCCATACGTTTGCAGTGAGAGGATTGTTATAAAGTTGATTTCCTGAGGGCCTCTAGGATTGTTTCTGATGTTTTGGATGCATAATTAAGGGCAAGATATGAGCTAACACAGGCTTAGCTGATCATTAGTGATGATTTTGATGAGTGATAAATCCAGGCCTTCCCTAGGTTTAGCCAACAAAGTGCAAGTTTTTGGAGTACTAAAGTACTCATGTGACTACTGCCCAATTCACTAGTGCTGGCCAAGGAGGTGAGATACAGCTGTCCTCTGCCCCCCAAAGGGACAGTCAAGGAACAGTCTGCATCACAGGCTGAAAAGGGATATATGAGCTGAACAGCTGACATGGATCGATTCTAACATGGGTTGATTTTGAAAACAGAATTTCTTTTAACAGGGAATATGATCCAAAGCAGATAGGAGTTTAATGCTAGTTGGCGAAGCAAAGGAAATAACAGTCCCTAATGTTGGGAGGTCAGTTGTCCAGTGGCAGTAGTTTTAAAGTTATCTACCAATTTGTTAACTTATTAGAATGTAAACTTTCTCCAGGTACTTCCTTTTACAGGCTGTATTGTTATCCCTTTGAAAAATGGGCTTTGCTGCAATCTGGAGGAACCTGTAGGAAGCAGAATACAGGCTGAATGTGTTAGCAGCAGAAAGATAGGGAAGTTTGGTTCTTTTGTCAAACCTTGGCTTTTCTATGCTGAATTTGAGTCATTTTTGTTATGTTTTGACTTCTCTGGCACTGTTTTTTAGGTGCTTTATATTGCATGTACTTGAGTTGCTGGTGTGGCTGAAGATTCAGTCACAATAAAAATCTAATGGTTTGATCACAGTATCACGGAATCGTTGAGGTTGGAAGCACCATTGGGAGTCATCTCGTCCAATCTCCCTGCAGGGTCACCTACATACAGCATGTGTTACTCAGGATTCTGTCCAGGTGACTCGTATCTCCAGGGAAGGAGACTCCACAACCTTATGGACAAGCTTTGGTAGTCTTTCCATGACATGTCTAATTTGAGCCCCTGGCAGACAACAAGCCTCTCTAGACAAGTGGTTGGGTTGGCAGATGAGGGGCCTTTGCCTCTGCAGCAGGGAGTCACTTGCAGCAATCATTTGCCGCTTCTTCCAGCGATCTGGGTGTCTTCCAGTGATGTGCTTTTCACCAGGGACGTCGGGTTTTCAAGAGCCATTTTTTAGTAGCCAACACCTTTCTTGGCTGCAACTGTGCATCTCTTGGGGCTGATGCGCAGAGGCAGCAAACATTCTCATAAAATGAATGTTTCCGTTCTTTTCAATGTGGACAGAAATGGTGAATAGACTGCATTAAACTTCTAAATCTCCCAGTATTTCTTAGGGCATGACCCTCTTTAGAATGTTGTGAAGTTCTGTTCACCGAAAATAATAATAGTAATTTTTATTCTTTTTAACACCTTTCTTCCCATAGCGCTTCAGAGACTGATAAACTAGATGTAACAAGTAACCACAACTGAAATGCAGCCAATTCTGAGGTGAAACACATCAGTTATAAAATGGCAAACAATAACATTGACAAATGGGTTAGGAGAGGACAGAAGGAGTAATAGTATATGCAAGTGAAAATTCAGGGGGAAGGTAAGAATACGAAACAGGAATTTAGTCAGTACATATCGGTTTTAAAGCTTATACTAAAACTAAGAATTACAGGGAGGTGTTAGTAGCTGAATGTTCTTTTAATCCTACTTTCGACTTGTTGACAAGTGTGTTCAGTGTGTGATGGAAGCAACTGGAATGTTTAACCAAAATATGAAACATTAGGATTTTGTTTCACACTACATCTATTTTTAGGAAATTATCATTATTTTTTACCAGGAAGCGCTATTCTATGCAAAATATACAGCTACCCAGGAAAAGAAATATTCTTGAGGAGTTCCATCAAGGTCAGGCCAAGGAGGACTGTCTGTCAGTGAGCACTCTTTTTCCCCGTCGCACCTCATCCACCGAGAGCGGGACATGTCACTAACTTATTGATATGAGGGCACACAGTGTCTTGATGGTTTTCTATATTATACCTCACTATCCTTTAAGGAAAATGAGGTATCCAACCCCCCATGCTTTAATTTGCAACTATCACTGTAAGAAGCGTTAGAGCTAATGTTTCTTTCTGTGAGCTCTGCCTTGTCTGGATTCCCTTATATCCACTCGTGATTTCCCTGCAGCACTCTCAGGCAACATAAAGAGCTCTCTGCTCAGCCATTTCCCAGCAGCCTCATGGAAGTGTGTTGGTTTTAATTAGTTTCAGCAAGGTAACATTGGGGTTTAGACAATGTAGACCCAACTGTGTTAGTCTTTTCCTTGCAGTTCTGCTTTCGCCACTTACCACATTTTTGAGGTAATGCCCTAGTGCAGGGCCCGGGGGTGCCAGTGCATGTACAGACATCCAGATCACAGGCACCATTCATCAGTGGGTTTGTTCCAGTGGACACAGTAAACTCTCCAAATGGGTGAAGGAAGCTAGTAATGGCAGCGAAACGATGCCATGTACAGCAAAATCTTGACTTCAGGTTGAGGTTGTACATCCATCTTAGCCTAGGTCTGGTTCAGCAATAGAAGCAGACCTGTACCCCAAGCAGTTTTTCCTGAACACCCGAGGGTGTTAAGCCCAAGGGAAAGCACAGTGCTGTGGAAGGGAGACCGGGGCTGGGGGCCTATAGGGATGCTGGGGAGGGACTCTTCATTAGGGACTGTAGTGATAGGACAAGGGGTAATGGGTTCAAAC
>JARCZZ010022321.1:0-18814 GCA_030323915.1 Brotogeris chrysoptera
AGCGCTGCTCCAGCTACCAAGAAGGAGAAAAATGACTGCTGCTGCTGAACCCAGGACAATTTCTAGCACTCAGCCAGCGTTTGTCCACTTAATCTCTGTGGTAACTAAGTAGCAAAAAAAAAATAAAATCTAAGCCACCATTTTATTCCTGCCTGACAATTGAATATTAGATTGCTTAGGGAGTACTATTTCTATTTATACTCAGTAGGTTGGATACAGTTTTTAAAAGTTATTACCCTATCGATATTCATATTCTTATGTGTTGATTTTCTTACATGTTGATTTTTCTGTACTAGAAAATTAATAAAGGATTACTCCTTTTCAATCACAGCCTATATGGTAACGTGAAAGTTGTAAGCTTGGCACAACTAAGAAGCTTACAGCAAAAAGAAAGCTAAGTGCTGCAACACTGGGTGCAGACAATGCGCAGTCTTTAGATGAAAAGGAAGTATGCTAATTTGGACTGGTTAACTGTATATTTTAATGCATTCTCAAGACAAATTCCCACTGAAGGTCTGCACCAATATTAGGTTAGACAGCAAAATACTAAGCACTAGAAATAAACAGTTTACAAGCCTAGATAACAAATTTGTAAATAAAATCCTTTGTATGTGTATACAGCTGCACATTATTTCTGTTTCACCAGAAGCATTTTACCAACTCTTATCTGTAAGCAAAATGAAATGATTGTATAGTTATATCATTGTAAAGATCAAAGGGGTTTATGAGATATGCAGAAAGTTTATGTCAAGTGATAATATGCTTAAGAACAGCCATTTTAACAGCTGTCAAGGTTGTAGTTTTTCAGTTATAGGGATAAATCACATTTCTTTCAATCTTGGATAGAACTATTCCTTAAAAATACCATTTTTTATACACGGTAAATGGCACGAAAAAATAATAATTAAAAAAAGACATAAGCAATGAAAACACATCTGAAACACATGGGAATGAAAAGTGGGTATGGTACGCAACCATGTGTGTGGGGTTTCATAGCTCTGCCCTTCAGCTTCTGACAGAGTTTGGCACCAGGATGTAGCCAGGCTAATAATTTGCCCCCTTCCCATGCTGGGAAAGGAGAGTGATTGTAACATGGCAGACAGAAATGATTACCTACATTATTGCTCCACTGAGAGAAATCGTTGTTATAGGAAGCACAGAAAAAAAAGTAACTATTAGTTAAATCACATTTGAGTGCTCAAACAGCAACTACTTTAGTGCGCTTAGAATGTTTTGGCTACATATTGTTTCAGATAAACAAGCAAGCTATGTTATCCTATTAACAGGATAGCCAAACATTAACACTGAATCTTACATTAAAATTTTGTTGTATTAATTTGCTAATTTCTAGTCGTGTTCTGTCACAAGTATACATATTACTCCCCTAGACATTAGAAAAGATATATCTTATTCTTATTGATTTTGAATTGGAGGCAAAACTCACTGATGATGATGACTAAATTATGTGGAGTATTTATTTACATGAACTGAATGAAACTGATAGCCAAAACATATTTCCTTAAAGTATCTGGCTATTACATCAAAATTATTTCTTACCTCAGTTCATATATATGGGTCAATATTTTGACTTCAAGATTTCAATCTTAATAACTAGCTATTACTGCTTATTACATAGATTTTTTTTTTACTATAGCAAAATTACTGTAATTAACTCTGTACCAATTACCAGGGTGCATATTAATATTCATATACCTTTACAGAAAGTATAATTTTGAAATCTTCCAGCAGGGATGGTTAAAATGATTCATTAATGTTCTGCACAGGTTTCTTTTCTAATTCATTAAGAAAATATTAGCATTATCATGTGAAATTAATTTTCTTTAAAAGGTTGATATAAGCAAGGGATTAAGGGGACTGGTGCTAATATAAGAAACATGGCTTGTACCATGCTCTTGGTCTCCAGAGGCTGACTATCATATTTGAGGTATTACTTGCCACTGCACTTTAATAATGAAGACAAAAAATTGGAGATAGATGGAGCCAATTGAGCTGAGGACTTTTCACATTAAAAAAAAATAAAATTAAAATCCCATGCACCTATTTCTTACATTTTCTCTGTTTTGTGAAGAGACAGAGGAGAGAGAAAAACCACACAACAAAAAAAAACCCAGATAGCTCGACAAGAACCGGAGGCTGAAATAATAAAATGAAGTAATAGTAAAATGAAGTGATAGGCTACAAATGAGAAAGTCGTCTAGAGATTGGAATACCTAATGATAAGAAAAGGTAAAAAGAAATTTCAGCAAAGAGAAGGAAAAGCGACCCAAATAGAAAGGACTAGAGAGTGAAAGTTAAATAGTCTCTGCAAAAAAACGTTTCAAGGAAAAAGCAGCACAATCCCAATAATAAATGGCAGTGAGAAAGTAACAGACCTCATTCATAGATTCACATTAAAAAGTCATTTAAAGGAGAAGGACATTACGATATCTTGTGCTATAACCAGAAGTGCCTCTTGACAAATCGAATGCTGGTGCACCCAGGAGAGAGGAAAAGGTGAGCTGTGGAGCCTACACTGAGAATAATGCCACTGAAACAAACCTAGGAAAGCATGCTCTGCGAGCCAGGTTGAGGCTTTTTGTCAATACATCCGGCACTGCTATTCCATTTTCCTCACAGTGACTATTCTTTCAAGTCAGCTTTTAGCTCTGTAACAAAACCAAGTTCAATAACACTCAGATGTGCTCCAGAGACAATAGAGAATTGGTCCTCTACTACAAAATGCAATGAAAGGTTTTTAATCTTCTTTGTGAGGACCGTATCAGAGAGGTGGTTTGTAACTGAAGGGTATTCAAGGAGCTCATTATAAAGACATATATAATCCTCCCCTTCGGGCTCTGATCTGTGTATGGAATAGGCCCTGATGGACCACATGAGAGCTCCTTGCAGGATGGGAAGCCTTGCACAAAGTCACATTTGGAGTCTGGCATTACATGGTCATGAATGACTTTTTGGCACTCAAGCCTGAGCTATCCCACCTTTCATCCCACAAACTCCTCACACAGAGGGTTTCTTCCTGAATAGCTTTGGGACTCCAGAAATGCACAGGGAGATAATAAACACGAGGATGCAGGGGGAGTTCAGATCAGACAAATCTTGACCTGCAAAGCATGTGTGCTTTTAGGCTGCCCCTTCCTTCCTCTCCAAAACACAACATTAAGCCTCTGGTTTCCTTCAGCAAGTAATTGCTTGTCTGGGAACATAGAATGTTTTGGGTTGGAAGGGGCCTTAAAGACCATCTAGTTCCAACCCCCTACCATGGCCAGGGACATATTCCACAAGACCAGGTTGCTCAATGCCCCATCCAACCTGACCTTGAACACCTCCAGGGATGTGCCAGTCACAGACTCTCTGGGCAACCTGCTCCAATGTGTCACCACTCAAAGAGGCAAAGCTGTGCAGAGCTGCACATATGGAGTTACAACAAGACCACTTCAGTGCTCCCATCTGCTCAAGGGGAGGGCTACTAAAACCAACTAAACCAAACTTGTGTGTCTTCCTAAGCAAAGCAAAACACTGGTATAATATATTGAATGCTGTAGAAAGAAATACTCACAGATGAACAATCTGTATCCCTGAATGACCCAACTAGCCTGAACAGGAGCTCATTGTCTGTTAAACCTACTACCCAACTTCCAGCTGTGCAAACTTCCTTACTTTATCTAATACTAAACTAATGGAAACTGATACAAAACAATTATTTTTATAAATATTATCAAAGTTACATAGAACCTGGATCTCTGTACTAAGCAGAAATGAACTTGCCTCTAGCTTCAACGTCCTGATCATCAGTATTTCTACCGTTGTTTTGCATCAGTGATAAAACAGTTCAACCTTGGTACAACTTCCTAGTGCATTCCATTATCATCACTGAAATTATGAATCTATGGCATATATGGTCCAACCTTTCACAAGTATTTTGTATGCATGTAAGTTCCACCTATTTATGACAGACATCACTTGTTTCTTATATGTGCTCATATTATTCAATCTATTGACGTGAAAGTGTCATATCTCACTTTAAGCAGCAAATCTACACATACAGAGAGAGAGCACATAGCAGAGTAAGGACCTTTGAGAGGGCAGGGGACAAAGAGGACACTGCTGGAAGAACGCATCATTGAGAGAAACAAAGAATGGCCAGTGTGATTTACCCCTGGCTCCATATTAGTGCAATTCAAAAAAGTATTTTAAGTGCTTTTTTTCCTCCCTGCTAACTACTGTTTAAAGACTACAGTCTTACATCTAAAAACCAAGTTCTTAAATTTTGAAATTTCTTCTTTATTGAAATGACAATTACTGCCCCTTAATTTCTACTTTTAATATTCTTTTCCTTAAAAAGCAATAAATTAAAATCAATATTTGTAGGTACCAATTCAGGGTGCAAGGTATTTCTTTTGAAAGTTTACATGTTAATAAGTTTTTTTCCTTTCTCCTAACATCTATATTCTGGTTATATCTACCACCAAGTGAGATCATTAAACTCTGCATTTTAGTTTTCTACCTTCCATAATTTTCTGCTATTTTAAGTAAGGAAAACTACCTTTAACAGAGCAGGCTGTAATTTGTATTATGACTACTTCCTCTCATTCATTTTCCCCAATTTTTCCTAATTCAAGTTTTCTTAAAAATCCTCATAACATTATTCCTCTTCTGAAGATTTGTTCATCCAAATAAGTCATTTACAATAAAGCTGCAGGTCTGAAGGTTTTAGATTTATATGGATAATATTCAGTTCAAACATATAACAAAGATCCTCATTCTTCTATTGATGTCTCCTTTGTCAATTGCTTCTGAATGAGGGAAAGGAATACGCTCAAAATATACTCAAGGGTACCGTACCCTTCTATGCTTTCTCCACATGGTCTTTTCTCTTGTAATGCCTTTTTTCTTGCAACTTCACTGGCTTGCTGATGGGAAAGTTTTGTTATTGACATGAAAAATTTCCTTGCCAAAGGAATGAAAACCACATCCTGAAAGCTTTTAAGTTATTACTGAAAGATCATCAACAGGAATAGCTTTGCAGATTACTTTTCCTCATTAGCCTCTCCCATTTTTATTAGCAACCTGTTCCTTTTTGTCTGTTGTAAAACCCAAGCTTTTAGCTTCATCTAATAATGATGTTAGCAAGATTTTCATCCTAATTCATGATTCATTAACTGTTATTATATAGAGATTTATTTCAAAGTGCTCTTGAACAACTAGATGGCTTAAAGACAAAACGAAGTCCTGCATCACAGAGAAAGGAAACCTTTTCAAGCAGTCTTAAAGAATGAAGATTAGACTTCATTGCTGTGCTGGCAAGTGGGCCAGGCAGCCACAGAGGTAATTCATTGTTAAGCTCTAAGTAGATCTAAACTTTTGTGTTACCTCTTTAAAGTTTTGTGAACTCTTTATTTATAGTCATTCTGTGAATAAAACTGAAGTCAAAGGCAGGCTGGAGTTTCAAGGACAGGTTACATAAAGGTCATTCCATGCTGCAAGGCATCACCATAACATAACCACTAAGGAGGAAAAAGAAAAGGAAATCAAGCCTTTCACACACGTAGGCACACATACATGTATATAAGGAAGAACATAATAAAAGGCCCAGCTTTAAGGAGAAATATTCCATGCTATGCAGCTACTGCAGTCTGTACATACCGAAGGCTATCCAGCTACCTAAATATGCACAAAGATATAATTTCAGGGCTTACATACCACATTCCTTAGCCACTGGCAAGAATGCTAGCAATGGCAAGCAAGTAGTGAAATGCCAAGGATTTTTACTTCAGTCACAGAACTCAGTGCTACCTAGTGCTCCTAATGCTGTACAGAGCTCAGGGTTTTGGCATGCTCCATCCAGCACCAGAGTTACTGCATCCTTATCTCACATGTTTGGAGAATGAAGACTTGTTTAACAATTCCGAGGTTTGATTCATTTATTTTTACAAAGGCAGCACAAAGTAGAGATGTTTGAGTTTTTTAAAAAATGCAAACCCAGTGTATTTACCAATGTGTTCTGCCCTGGTCACTATGTTTGTGCTGCATCTTGCTGAGCTTTGTCCTAGATGCCAAGCACAGGTGGATCCCAGTGTTGCTGGTCTCTCAAGGTTTTTGGCTTATCTTCACTTTAGAGTTTTAGATGACCATACTCAAGTGCTGACACAAAAACAAGCATAACACATAAAACAACAAATGACACAAAAACAACATAACACATGACACAAAAACAACTTGTCACATATATAAATATATAATAATAATCTAGCCATATAGAGTTTTCTTCAGATCTTCTATCTAGACTGCTCATTTTCCTCATTCATAGGCACTAATGCTTGAAAAAGTTGTGTTCTCTCTCATTCATCAACACTTCTGTGACAACCTGTTAGCTAATTCTTGCTTCAATCATCCTATTAAAAGCAGAAAATCTGATTTCCATTTTTTTGTATCAGATAGAACTACTCATTTAAGAACCTGAACCATTCTTCTTTTCTAACTTATCTAGGGCCAATGCTTCTTGTTCAAGGCCTTTATGAAATCACAGTTCAAAGTCTCCTCACTCTCTCTGGATCCTCTAAAAAAGTTCTTCCTGACTGAAAACCAGTCTGTAATTGGTAATAATTTAATACCAAAAGGCAAAATTCTATCAAAGAATCCGACATCAGTTCAAGAGAAAACAAGAAATACAAATTACAGCCTGGTTTTCAGTCAGGAGGGTCTTTTTTTGAAGGATCTCACTTTAAAAGGTGGAGGTGTGAATTAAGCATGTAGAATAAAATAAGTAATGAAAAACAAGTAAATACAACATTATAAAACTGAAATTGTGTATAGTAAGATGTCAACCTTCAACTAACATCAGATTCTGGAGGCTGGCCTCACAAATATTGTGATGGATATAAAATGGATTGCATCAAATACATAAAAGGAATCAATGGTCCAGGAAAGTACTTTCTTGATTAAGTGTTCCTTGAAATTGCACTAATGACAAAGGTTTCTCAGTAGTGACATACTACATACTCCATACAATAGTGCAGTAAAGGAGCAATTTTCACGTGATTGTAGAAAACATTTAAAATGTCTATTTGACATTCAGCAACAGACAAAAAGGGCTAGAGATGCAAAGTGCTATTAAAAATTGATAAAAAATAGCCTTAAAAGAATTTTTACTTAGATTCCAGGTACACTCTGCCATTGAACTAGCCACAGCTTTTCATTATATTTCTACCACCAGATCACTGGAGAAGTTTCACAAGGTTAGAAGTAAAACAAAAAATTAAAGTCACTAGAAGAAAAAAATATACTAGAAATCAGAAGGCAAATGCAATATAATGAATATACAGGCAAGGTACATATTTTCCCTCTCACTTGCCAAATAGAACTAGATAGAGCAATACATCTAAAAATATTTTATTTTAATATCCTATTAGACTGTGGCTGTGATAATATAACACAAAGAAGTTTCAAAATTATGAGCTGACATTTAAGTACATCACCCACAGTTGAATGAGCTTGGGCAGACACATTAACTACCACATATCTAAAAATGAGCAGCAGTGTAAATTAGTAGTTAGGCAAGCATATTATTGATGTTATTTGAATCTACCACTTCAGGAGTTGTAAAGTGTAAACCAAGAAGCAGGCACATATAATCTGGGCATAATTGCTGCTTCCTGTAACACACCTCATACCTGCAGGCACTGATTACTACACTCTTCTTCCAATACTCATTTCCTAATGAGGACAGGGTACCAACATATCTTTCCATCTCTACTGTACTATACCATTATCAAAAAGTTAATTATAAAGCACATCATTATGTCACTTGACTTCCAGCCTGGAAACCTTCAACAATATTCTGTATGAGGTCCTGAATACACTCATGTGCATCCTAAAACTGTATCCCAAAGAAGTACTGCTGCCGCACACTGAAGCGTCAACAGGCACCCACTCCATCTCTCACAAGTAAGAACTTCATAGAAAAAATGAACTTAAACCCCTTCCCTCTTTGGAATTTGTGAATATGCTTTCATCTTAAACCACTTTACATCTCAAAGGCAATAAAGCTCCCAAGTGGACTCAGGAATTGCTGCCTGCAGAATTACCCATTGCATATTTCTGTTGCCTTCTTTTCACTCAGCATCGTAAATTAGGTTGCTGCAAATTCAAATCTGTGGCTTTGGTTGGCTGGGCTGGGTTTTAGGGAAGGTGCTTTTTTGGGTTGGTTGGGCGGGGGTGTTGGAGGGGGAAGGCAGAGGAAGTTGTTTCCTGTATAAACCCTATGGCAATATTATCCACTAGAGACACAAAATAAATGATGTTAACTTGATCTCATGAGCTGGACTGGAATTGCCAGTTGAAAATTTTTGATTGCAAAAAGCTGCAGTTTCCTCATGAATGGTAACATGAAATATGTATGCTTGAGTTTTAATGTTTATTTGCAGCATCACCTTGAGCAGATAAATCTCAACATGCAGAGGGGCAGGTGGCTGTGCAGCTGCAGATGTCACTATGAAATAGATATGATCAGGCTAGACTTAGTGATGACCCAGTAGGAAACGAATTAGAGATTATAAAAGTGATTGTTGCCATTTAACAACCTGAATTGCATTTAAAATAGGTAAAATCCTTATGAAAATTTAGGCCACTTTACAGCTTCACTAGAATAATTTGAAACCTATTTAAAACAATCTTGGAACATAATACTACCCCATTGTTCATTTTCATGAAGTGCAGAATAGTGTTATGGTTTATAGCAAGCCATTATAGATAACAGGACACAATTGTACTGCACATTGTCATTACTGGAAACACCACATTTTGCATGGCAGTTGCTCAGAATAACATATATCAGCTTACCCAAAACAACAGGACAGTAGCAATTTCTTTTTCCTATTTTTCCTTCCTGGTTTTAGCCTCACAATTTGTTATCAAGACACTTTTCAGCTGTTTACTTCCAAGCTGCTCATTCTTACAATATACGACATTACAAATAATTCAACTTCCCGTTGCATTATTACATAAGTGTGCAATACAGAAGCGACACATGGCACAGTGCAGGGTTATTAAATCACAGTGGTATCTCTACAGCTGCCATAGACAGGCAAACAGACATAACATATTTCTACCCCCATTCTTTCATTTACCCTCACAACTCCCTCCTCTTTTTACCTCACTTTGCTGTGTGTTCTTTTTCCAACATAAACAACGAAATAAATAACTCCAGAAGAACATGTTATTCCTTATGAGTTACATTAATCTAAAGTGAATTTAATGGCAAACTCCTCTTTGACTTCAGATGTGCCAAGACTATTCTGTCCCACAGAGATGCTCAGTGAATGTTACATCACTAGAATTTCCAGTATCCTCAAATATCTCAAAATGAGTTTGCATGCTTGCAAAAACATCTTACCATTAGATCCTATCATCAGTTAGCCTTCGCATAAATCTAAACCAATTCCAAAGCTTTAGCTACCAGCTGGAAATATGTGCTTATACAAGAGACAGATTACCAACTAGTTTTAAACACTTTTGTGGGTTCTTCTGAGGTATGCCTACGTGATAGAGACACCCAAGATTGCTTTGACAATCAAGCTTGGGAACCAGTATCAGTATAGTAACATTAGCCCTTAGGCCAACTGATTAGCCTTCTAAAAGTGGAATATATTAATTTGAATAGAGCTGTGAACTGGATTAGTTACTGGATCAGTTACAGCATTTCTGTTTGATTCTTGATGAAAACAGTTTGTTTTCATCTGATGCCTGCCCCTTTGTAAAAATATTTTAGTTTTCATTGGGTTCCATGGACAGTAATTTCCATTACTTTGGTGGATTGATCTTGGCTAGACACCAGGTGCCAATGAAGCTGCTTTATTACTCCTCACCTCAGCAGGACGGGACAGAAAAAGCAAAGATTATTCTCTACTTCCCACCAGTAGGTGATATCTGGCCACCTCCCAGGGCTTCAGTACACATTGTTTTTCCTGAACACAAACCCAAATAACTAATGGCACCTGCCTGCTCTGTCCCACCATTCTTCACTTAGCTTTATCTTGCTAAACAGACTTCAGTGGTGTGTAATATCCCTTCGGTCAGTTTAGGGGAGCTGTCCTGCCTATTGTTCCCTCCCAAGACCTTACCCACCGCTAGCCAGTTAGTGACGGGGAATGTCAGAGAGACAGCCTTGATGCTGCACAAGCACGGCTCGGTAGTGGCCCAGCACTGCTGTGTTATGAACAGCTTCCTAGCCACTAATGGCTTTTTTGCCTTTAAGCACCTAAAAATAGAGGAAAGGGTTGTTAATCAATTCATAGATGTTCTAACCCCAAGTTGAGGCAGACAAATATGGAAACAGATAGTGAACAAAGCTTGCTGGGTTTTTTTGCTTTGTTTTTTTTGTAGGGTGCGGGGAATCGGTTTGGTTTGGTTTAGGGTTCATGGTCTTCTCTGTTGGGGGTTGGGGTTTGTTTTTTTTTCTTTTTGGTCGTAGGTTTCTGGTGGGGTTTTTTTGTTTGTTTCTTGGTTTGGTTTTTGGTTTTTATTGTCACCAGCCCCTTATAGATTGCTTCTTACACAAAATCACAGCCTGCAACTTTCAGGTATCAGTCTAAAATGCATCACAAAATTAAACCCTCTGAAGAAAGGAGACTGAGCAATTACACTTGTCCTGGGTTCAGCAGCAGTAGTCACTACAAATGCTAGGTCACAAAAACTTCACCAGTTCTGACACACAGGAATTATTTATTTCCCCCCCCCTTCTTCCTACTCCTTTGACCCAGCAGGATCTTTTGGGCTAAAGGGATTGAATTCAGTACTTTTGTAAAGGTCGAAAAGGATCATTTCTAAAATCTGTTCAACTTTCTTCTTTGCTTCTTTTGAACAGTGCACAAGAGAGCAGCTGTATGGGCTCAACTTTCCATTTAACATATTTTTGACATATTGCTCCTCTGCTGATGGAATGAAGGGCGGGCAGTCAGTCAGTTAACTTCACCTGGAGCTCACAAAGCAAGAGATGTCAATAGAGCTTAGACCATTTCTTTAGAGCCAGCATGACTCTTCAGAATGCCTGGAAGCCATGAAGTATTTTGTCATATAATTTTTATTTTTAAATCCTCCAATGTTCCCTAAAGGATCTGGTGTTCATAATGCTGTATTTCAATTTATTTGATAAAGCTAACTCTCAGTGCTACCAGATATTATTTTAAATGATGCCTTAAAATATTAAGTAGCATCTTGGGTCTACAAAAGGAAAAAAAATTATCATCTAATCATAGAACCACTGAATCACAGACATTAGAGATGGAAAGGAACATCCGCTCTATTCCCATGCCAATGACAGATTGCCCTCTAGAGTACCCTTTCTACTACTTTTTCACATCTAATTTTAAACTGTCTTAAGTGATGGGTCTTTCACCACTTCTTATTCTTCTTTCTCTTCTGCATTTCGAATTCAGCGGTGTGAGGCTTTATCATGGCATTCAGCCCACATTTTATTTTTCTTAATTTCAACCCATTATTCTCAGTTATACCCCTCTGTTCCCCTCCATAGTAATTCTTCACCATCATTAGTCTTTACTGAGCAAGTATTTCAAGATAGTTATCATGTCCTCTGCTCTATTTGCATATCCAGTCTAAATATATTGCACTCCTAATATTGCCTTATAAATCAGATTCCTCTAGCCACTTAATCTTTCTGGTTGCTGTTCTATAGCTTGCCTGTGAGCTGTTCATATCCCTTAGGCTGCAACAGGCAAAGGCATGAATTTTGCCTTCAGGCTGTGCTCAGCCTAAAGCAACTGAAGCAAGCCTTGGTGTCAGCATGCCAGACCCCAAGGAAAAAAAAAAAAAAACAAAAAACCGAAAAAGGCAACTCTTTCCTGAATGAAATGTTAGCATCTTTTTAATTAAAACCAAGCTTAGATCTGTTGGTACCAGTATACTTTCTCAAGTATGCTTTTTTTCATACATGTAATTTTTATTATAATATGGATTCATTGTTCTTTTGAATGGAAAAAAGTCCTCTTAATCTGATATAAAACGTTCATATACATCATCAGATTTTAATCTAAAAAAATAATCTTGCCTACAAATGATCATGGGAGCTGGCTTTGGGAAAGCAGGGGGTTGGCACAGTCAACAAGACTACCAGGGTAAGATAAACAACCTTAATTGACAGAGAAATTAAAAGTCAACTCAGTGCACCAAGGCATAAACTCTAACCTCACAAAATGCTTGGGGTTTTTTGTGGGTTTTTTTGAGTGGCAAATTGCAGTACTTTCACATAGCTCTGAACCTTGGAATCAGACTCAAGTGAGATTAATAGTATCAATGGGATATTGTGTTTAAATAATTATAATAATCTTAGAAGCACTCATTGGCTAATTTCACTAGTTATCATGGACATCTCCATCTGTGCCTGATTATGCCTTTGTTCACCCTCAGTAATACAGGTAGCACAGACCCTTCCATCTTGCCTTTCCAAAATAAAACCAATGCAATACACTACTTTTTCTGTAGATTCAATGAACTCAGCACCAGTTATTACAGAAGACCCTTGTTCTTAAGACCATAAAGGAGATATTCTCTGTTTTCCCAACTTCAGCTTCTTCCTCCTAACCTCACAGCACCTTTCTGCCTCTTCCTCTACACTGAATCAGATCTTTAGGGCTAAACTCCTGATAAAAGCAGGCTGGCTCCTTTCTTGCAAGATTTTTAAACCAAATTGTGGGGCACTATGTTCTATCAGCGAAACAAACAGCTGAACAGACAGCTTAGAGCTCAGAAGAGTATTTCTTTACTTCACATTTGTTTGGGTTTTTTGTGTTTCTTCTTCCACAGTACATTGTACTTTATATATGCAAGCATTAAGACTACCCTGACAAGAACGTGTTGAAGTGGAGTGAATTTCAATATTGTCAGGTTTGATTTTTTCATTTTTAAACACAAACCCGACAGAAATTACTCCCTCTAAGTATTGTTCACATCACTGTGTGAATTTGAAAATTACAAACAGCACCTCAGGGTGTTAGACAGCCTTCTCCATCTCTCCTAAAAAAGAAAAAAAAAAAAAACAAACCACCAAAGAAACCCTAAAAAACCCCAATAAATAAATAAAAAAATAAAACCACACACATTAAAAAAAAGAAAATCACTTTGTAAAATCCAGATCTCTCTCTCAACAATTCAATGGTTCTGGTGCCTAAACAGTAATGATTGATTTTGTTTGGTCTGGCAAACACAAGTTATTGTATAATCATTTTATCTTGCCAACCACACTTCCATTGACTTGTTTGCATTTTAAGAAGAAAAGGCAGTGATTGTAATGGAAAATGGGAAGGGCTGGAGGCAAATAAAAGATTCTGTTCTATGATTTCCATGCTGCTGAAAATGCATCTACTTTAATTGTCTACAGAGACTAGGCTTGGGTTTTCTGCAAAAGCAAAATGAATTTAAAAATAAAAGGACACTTTTCTCTCCCTTTGAAGTAGCCTTGCAACTACCCAGGGCTTTATTTCCTCATTTCTCCTGCTCTATGACAAAAGAACATGCAGATGACATGTTTTTTCCTCATTGTTGTCTTTTCCTTAGATATAAAATTATTTGAAAAGATGAAAACCGGACTGTGGAATTCAAACTTCCACACTCTTAAGAAGCTTGATTGAGATAATATGATCAAGAGTAGAAAGGATCAGGGTAGGGCAGGGTACACTAATGGCCATAGAAGTCTATAGATTTCTTTGGTGGCAGGTGTGCTTTGCCAACAGGCTCAGGAATCTAAAAACCTTATCAGAGACTGTTGCCTTCATCTCTACCATGGAGCATATTCATCCCTTTGGACCACAGAGGACATTTTATAAATAAACTCTTACTTAACGCAATGTCTCGATTCACTGCAACAGCACTGATGACTTCTATTCTCTTCATACTACAGCTTCCAACATCTGAATTACATAGCTTTAGTCTGTGATAATGGATTAGGAAATTGTAGTTCATCGTACTACAGTAGGTGCTTTTGGCTACCACCAACTGATGTCAATGATGGGTGTTTTCAGACCAACATTCTTGGAAGGAAAAGAGAACCGTTGGTCAGTCCTAGGCAGGATTTTTCCTCAGGAAAGTCATCAGAGCGTCTTATTTTCACTCCACCTTGAGAAATACATCCCTCTCCCAAATACATATGCAAGCAATGCATTAGTGAAGGTATAGGGAATGGCACAAGGGGAGTGGGAAGAAGAAAGCATGCACAACGTCTGGTCAAGGTTGAAAATTGTCAGAAAGAAAATATGGAAGGAAGGGGGAAAAGAAAACAAACAAAAAAGGAGAGAGGGACAAGGAAAAAGAAAAAAAGACAGAAAATAGTAAGCAGCAGCTGTTACATGTCACTACTGACCTTCAAAGAATAAACTGGATTGAAAGAAAGTAATAAAAGTTCAACAAGCCTAGGAGAAAGTGGAGAGGAAAAAAAAAGCCAAAATGCATAGCAAAGAGAAAGTCAAGGAAAGGGTACCAAATGCACAGGTTGTTCCTGTACGAGTTAATAGGCCTAGATGTCAACATTCAAAACTTGCTTTTGGGCAACAGAATAACTCACAAGGGATAGTGAGGTGCCTGTGGAAGGAAGATAACCTGTCTTGAAAACACATATACGACATCCTCAAAGTGTTGAGCTGAAAACAGTTTCCTCCCTTTTTTAATTCCAAAATTATTCTCAAAGTTGCACACAACTGAACAGGTAAGCTGTACCTTGAAAAATACTTTTCAGGAAGATTACTAGGGATAGAAAAAGTGATTGTGTTCACTTCATCTCAGAGTCCCCCTGAGTGAGTGCCTGCAACCAGGCTCTGAAGGTGCCTTGGGTATCAGTGGAGAAATAATTATTGGGAAACAGCGGGCTAAAGAGGAAAAAAAAGTTTCTATTGAGAGAGAAAATAAAAGATTCCCATGGTTCTGTGAGCTTCAGGGAGAATCAGTCCTGTTGAACCCATGAAGACTGAAACTCAGAAGACCAAAACATGACCAAACCTGGACAAGACCATCAGCATGCACTAAGGACAGGCTGCACAAAGTCCAAGACAAAATGGCATCTGCTATACGCACAGGCTACAGGAATATATGCAGGGTAAGGCAAAGGATATCTACGCAAACAGCCAGGGAGCTGCAAGCTGTTGCTACATCCAGGCTGAACACGTAAGTCAATATGCTGAGGAAAATGGCTTTCTGCCTTTAGTATCAGCTTTATTGCATTAACAGTAGCTTAATACAAGGTTTTCTAATAACACTGTTTCTGATCTACAACTCCCAGAAAATCTATTAAAGAGATTTCTACCACTTATATGAAGTTCAGCTATAATCATACTAGATTTTGACACCCTCATGGTTCTCCCATTTCCTGTCAGCAAGATAACCCACACACCACTTCTGAAACAACAGAAGGGATATGCTTGCCCTTACTGCTAATACTATATCATCTTTAAGAAGTTCTGTTCAAAGGCAGAGATAGCCATTTACAAGGAGTTATTGGATCTCAGCTCTCAAAAACCTCGTAAGTTGGAAGGAAGTAAAACTTTAAGTGCAATAAATCTATCGTTAATGTCAATACAAAACTCATTGCTGTGGTCAACAGCATTTCAGAGGAGTCTTAGGAAGCTCCAAAGCAAAATACCCTGGAAGTTTCATCAGATGTAGCTGCTATGTCAAGTCAGCGATTTTGAAATGCTCTGTTCAGGGAAAATAGCAAACAGCTATAGTCTGTCAGATGCTTCTGAGCCATTCAGCAGCTGCTGTTTCAGCAAGCCCATTTCAAACAGTGCCCTGTTCTCTCCTTGTCCCCCCCCCCACTTATGCACTAGACTCCAGGATAGTCCAAGTGCAAACACACACTACCTGCACGCTTCCTTCAACTGTTAAAATTTTCAGCTTCTTAGACTATAAAGTCAGCTATTAAAGAAGAACAAATAAGCAGTGTTGAGGAGGGATAACTGCATAGCTGCGACACAAATCTAACTCCTTATTGTAACAAATCACCTTAAAAAAATAAAATATTCAGGAAATGGGGTTTTTTTTTAGGTCCTTTGGCTTTTCATTCAGATTTACCCCAGAATCTACATAGGCCCATCTAGCCATCCAACTTAAGTACCACAGTACTATACTTTTGCTATCAGGAACATTTAGAAACAAGTAGCTTCACTGTAATATATATTCATAAGTGTCAGGAATTGTCACCTGCATCTCTCCTTCCTCAGGTATGCAGAAAGGTCATGCAGATAACACGCAAGTTTCAAGAAGGAGCATCAGAAGGAACAGAAATAGCTTCAGTGATGATGCTTTAATCAGTCCTCTGCCTCTAGATCTATGAAACGCCGAAGTCACCAGTCAGCACTCAAATCAGATTCCTCCTACCCAATGAACTCCAAGTAAGCTTTGGAATCCTGAGAGTGTACTGTTAGTTTTCTCTTAAAGCTAGGATAAAAAGTTGACAGTGCAATGAATCTTTCACTAAAATGAAAAAAGTTTCACAAGAAATTCATCAAAATGTTTTGGTTTGTCATCTCTTCACACAAACATTTTAACATGCCTTCAAATTAAATTATTTGCATTAGTTTATCAAAATGAAGGAAAGTCAAAGTTGATCCAAAACTCACTGTATTTTCATATGATATTTGCCTAGTATGATGTATTTGGGTTTAAGGCATATTTCCTGCAGAGTTACGGGCACAGTCACCTTACACTTATTGCACTCCAAGCAGTAACAGCCTAAGAAAGCAGAAGCTCTGAGCTCCAGAAAACACTTCCATGAGACCAGATAGCATTATTAAATGCAATTCATCTTGAATCAACTGAGAACATTCACAGTTTCTAAATAAGCAAATAATGTAATAGAAAATTATAAATCTGTTGATTAACAATAAAAACCCACAAAACCCCCACACAGCAAATCAATTCATACACAAGAGGCCTCCTGATCTCCCCTTTTCCTTTCTTCACATTTCCTGCAGAACAAGCCCCCAGTAACAAAATAAGCTCCACACATCTATATCAATCATGTTTACTGTGCCTCAGAATACGAAGAGATCTATTTAGAGCAATATACACACACTCCCCAATAAAGCTCATTTAAAGCAAATCAAGAACTCTTCAAGCAGCCAATAGAAGCTACCATGACACTCACTTTAAAAAGTGAGTGCTTTAAAACTGGGATCATCTGCAGTGCTTTTAAGCAAGCTGTACTCAGTGGGTCAGTCACTGATAACTCAGTGTAAAGAAGTGATGGCAACAGCAATGCCATGAGAGCATACAGTACCTCAGACAATGAAGCTATTTCAACACATAGCCTCCCATTGATAGCGTGTGATGAAGTAATGAGAACCTCTCTTTTATTTCATTCACAGCCTTCAAGGAAGTGACCCAAAGGAAAGAAATAAGAGAGGACACTTTTCATGAAAGGTTTTCAGGCCTGCCAAAACCAGTATTATCCTACCTCTCCTGATCTGAGGACAGGGTGCCTCGGACATATCCAGCCTACAAAGTGCTATCCAGACATTCATCCAGGATGAAGAACAAACCTTATCAGCAGAGCATAAAACACCTGAGCTGTGTCTCAGAATAGCAGCGACCTTCTGCCACTCATCCTGTCTTATGAACATCTACAGCAAGCACTATCTTTGACAGCACCAGTCCATGGAAGACGGCAAGTCTTCTATCAGCTTAAGTTAAACGAAATGCCACAATACGACCCAAAGTAAAATTGCCAAGCTGAAGTCCAAGAGCTGCCTTATTCTCCAGAGTTAGTTCATTTAGTTTGCCAAAGATTTGACATTGTTCATTTTAAATTTCCCCCCAGGGAGGTCCAGTGTAACAGATCATGAATAGCCTTTCCTCCACACCTACCCAAAATTAACCCCTTTTTTTGTTTGTTTGGTTTGCGTTTTTTGTGTGTTTGGTTTTTTCGGGGGGGGGGGGGGGGGTGGGTTCTTGTTTGTTGTGGATTTTTTTGTTTTATTTTGGGTTTTTGTGTTTTGTTTTTATTAAATGTCCATGTGGGCCACAGCCCTTTCTCCCAAGGGAAAGGCTGCAAAGGGGAAAGCTGACTGTGGACCACCTTAAGTCTGTGTAGGCGTAAATCTTGTAACTGCAGGAGACTTGCCCGCAGTTTAAACCAATAAACGTCATCAGAGAGCCTGGCCTTCACCAGGCAGCACTCAGCTAAACTCTGACAGGAGCAAACAGAGAGCTGCTGCTTAGAAAGGAGCTGTTAGCAGCAGGGCAGCATAGAAGTTGCAGAAAACCCAAAAAAAAGTCCATTACAGCTGTGATTTCTCATCTGAGAGTAGCCAGAGTCCTTCTCTTTGCCCTAAACTTCCCACAAGCTGTTCTGATGAGAAAAGCCATGGACACTACAGGTGGGTACTAAGCATCTAAAAAGTTTCTATAAGTTTCTAATAAACAAAACGGGAACAGATTGAAGCCCACTGCAATTAAATAGCAGCCGCCCCCATCCTCTGAGCTCCTCGATTGCTCCCAAGCAACTCGGTATATATCTCCGCAGAGCATGAAGTCTGGCAAGACAGAACCACAGGACCTAACAATAGAATTTTCCACAATTTCCCCAGGAAAGCTCGGAATACAATACTTATCAGGAAGTACCTCTTCTGAAGATGACAAAGGGTTATTTATGTTTCATCTTGAGGCTGGAGACCAGTAACAAGTGCTGCACTTCAGGGATCAGTGTTGGGACCGGACTTGTTCAACATCTCAGTGACATGGGCAGTGGGATTGAGTGCACCCTCAGCAAGTTTGCTGATGACACCAAGCTGTGTGG